>PVKB01000390.1:500000-785440 GCA_004027205.1 Ctenodactylus gundi
GGCAAATGTTACAATTCACTAATGTTAAATTTGAATAAGTGTAAGTGGGTATTTTAAGCTCTCATCTACTTTAGAGTTGATTTTCATTACAAGTTTTCTGTATTATCAGTGTCTTATCTACATATTCATATTCTTGAACCTTTCTCGCAATATTAGATAGATCTCATTATGGGCTTAATTTTGTTCCTTAAATTGATATATTGTCACTATAATCCCAAGGTGATGGTTTTTGGAGATAGAGCAGCCTTTAAAATGATAATTTCTGTTAAATGAGATCTTAAAATGGTGCCCTATCTCAGTATGACTGATACCCCTAGTAGGGGAAGAACAGACATCAGGAATGGCTGCATGCAATATGGGAACAGAGAGAACATGGCTGTCCTTAAGCAAAGTGGAAAGGTGACATGAGAAGTCACACCCACTTGCAGCTGGATATTAAGGTCCAGCCTCCAGAACCATTAGAAAATTATTTTATAGTTGTTTAAGCAAGCCCAGTCAGTAGTATTTTGTTACAACATCCTAACAGTCAAAATCAGATCTGCAAAATAAAATTGTTACTGCTAAAACGAGAATCATTATCTTTTTAGAAATGAATTCAATCTTCAGTCTCTAATCTTCAACTATCTAGTGTGAGCTGATTCATGATAATTTAGAATTATATATGATGTGATAAATACATAAATTTATGTTATTAAATGGTAAAATATTTTTCTAATAAATAAATTGACCTTGTTGATGTATATTATTGTCTCAACTTTTTGTAGTTTCATATGTTGTAGGCATTTTGTATAAGTAAGTATGTATAGATAAATCTTACGAGAGTTAATCTATAATTTAATAAAAAGGAATTAATGAGACTTGAAAATTGACATATATGGAGGAATAAATTAGAACAATTTATTTTTCATTCCTATTCTGTTCTTTAATAACTATATCAATAAACATTTATAATTGAATCTATGTCTCTTGTATGCAGAGAACATTCTTGAAATTATTTTCTTGAGGTGCTTAATAGGCTATTATATATCTTCCTTTGTAATATTGGAATCAAATAAATTCATTTCCTAACTCTATTACTGGATATATTCCCTCTTGAAAAGCATATTTGACTAATTAAAAGAACAGATTTGGCAAAATGTGGTGCTGCAAGGGGTAGATCTTTCCTCATTCTCACCCTCATCACAGTAATCTTCATACAAAGCCAAGTCGAGATGGTAACAACAATCAATGCATCTGAGAAACTCATCTCTATTGTAATAATGTGATCAAATACTCAGAAACATAAATTTATCTGCTTCAATATAGTTTTTTGACAAATATTTGTACTTTTGATAAGTAGGCCACCATTTTAGAGAAAGGCTTTTGTTTGTATTTACCCTTACTGAAGCTACTGAGTTTCTGTCTGCCAACATTGTATCCAGTATGAGAGATTTAAAGATAAAATGATAGCCTAGAGAGGTGCACTAAATAGAGCTGTAAATGTTGGTGCAGTAATAGACATCCAGCTCACAATATTCTCTTTAGGAACATGTGGAAGCGTTAATACGCTTTAATGAGCTATTGTGTTTTAGTACTGCAAATCGCTAGGAGTTTCACATCATCCTTATGGCTATATCTATAAATCTACCACTGATCTTTTTTTATGAACTCCACTTAATGTTAATTACTAGCATTGGGTCACCAACAAACAAAATATTAAATTCTGTTCATTGCAGTCATTCTATCAATATTAATACTGACTCTCAGAATATTTCTTGCTATTTTACTGACATGCTTGGAAAATAATAATGGTTAACAATGTGTTCCGCATTTCTTATACAGCTTACATACCACGTCTCATTTAACGCCCAGCCACCGTTCTATGGTATGGAAAATTATAGACTTCTGTTGAAGCAAGTTTACCTAAAGATTCGGACATTAAGTCTTAAAACAAAGTATGACCCACATCTCTGCCATTGATGCCTTTCCACAAATAACAAATGGTCCTAGGTAATTATGTGGAGAGCCTATAAAATGCACTCTGTGAAATTTAGTCCTTATACCAGTTTTCAGTGGCATACAGAATGGAACCTTTACCCATTAGAACTGTATTCTAATTGGAAACATAAAAATATGAATAAGCTACATATAAATAATACAATAGTAACCCCAAGGGTATATTGAACCAGTCTACCTAGACAACAATAATGTAGATTTTTAGGTGAATAGTGAGAGAGGAAAAAATGTGATCTGAATTTCTAAGATACTCACAAGAGACCCAGAAAAATGTGACTGCTTGCACGCACGAACGCACATGCACATGCTCGCACACACACACACGCACACACACACACACTCCCTCTTGATACATATGAACATATAGAATATGAGCCATTTTATTTTCAATCACCAAAATGAAAGAGTATGTATTGAGTCTATGTTTTTAATATTAGCAATGATTGCGCCCAGAAGATTAGGAGCTAAGTAAATAGAGCTGCAAAATAAATAGTAAATACCAAACATTGCAAACGTTAAAAAATCAGACATAAAAAACTAAATTAGTAAAGTTGCACAAAAAATTAGCTGTGTTCTAAGGCTTAACCCTAAACAATTAATTTTAGCACATTTGGTTCTTTCTTGGGTCCAATAGCATTTCTATAACAGTAGTATATGTATGGGAGAAAAAATGTGTAACACTTTCTCTCTGTTTCACACATGTTCTAGCCTTATGATTTTCATGTTTATAGTTCTTTTCCTATGTGGACTAGTGAGGGAGGCCATGTTAAAAATCCCAACAAAGACATACTACCATACAAAAAACCAACCAAACAAAAAGAACTTTCAGCAAATCATCCCAATGAAGGGCTCTGCTGGATCCAGAGAAGAAGCATCAAGCTATGGCCATTGCAGCCCATTCTAGGGGCAGGAAGCTGGGCTAAAATGTGGGGTTTTGAGTGGTGAAGAGGTTCAGTGGCAAAACATTAAATATGTTAAATATTGCATGGTTTCTCTGACTTTGGAAACTCAGAATACAGGCATTCTATGGAACCAAATGGGTGCGATAGTGGGAGTTGCAGAGGAATTGGGAGGATGCAGGAGTTGTAATATTGATGTGCTATATATGTGCACAAAGTACTCAAGTGTATTGTGAATATTATATATCCTATACATGTACATCAGTAAAAATAGTGGGAAACAAGTACTTCGACTTGAGTATAAAATATGAAGCAAACATCATACAAATAAAAACAAACATGAAGACCATGTGATCCTCTTGATACGAAGAAAAAGCCTTTGACAAAATCCAGCATACATATACAATGCAAAAACAAACAAACAAACAAACAAACAAACAAACAAACAAACAAAAAAACCCTGAAGAAAAGGACTGGTTATGATGTGGAACTGGATTGTTCACCAGATTTTCCGTATGTGCCTGGTGATTGAATCATGGGTATTTATCACTATACATCTCATCAAAATTGCTAACCTTTCCTCTAGCCCTTTTGACCCACTCATTCCTCCTCCCTCTCCACTCTCACTATGACACCCAATATTTAAAATGGTAATCTATTTTAAAATATATATTATATAATATATAATATGTCCACAATAATATAAGATTATATTGTGACAGCTTTCAAAGTCAAGGAGTTGCTAGAAGTGATAAAAAATTACAAAGAAAAATATACACATTTATCTCCTGCCTTTTATTAGTAAAATTTTACAATGTATTCTGTCGAGAAAAATAAGAAAATAGAAACAGGAAATTTTATATAATAATATTTTTAGTTAAGCATTTTCTAGCTTAGGAAAAAATAGATCATAAAATATGATAACACAAATAAAGTATTGGCACTAATGTGCAGATGACTGAATCAACCTTGTGCAGAAGAAAAATTGCAAGAGAAAATTATTTTTCTGATGACTACAAGAAAATAACATTGACCAGAAATAACATTTAACATTGAAATATAAAAATAATGATATGCTGTATTACAATTTTTCTATTATATTATTTATATTTATCAAAAATAAATCCTAATATGATAAATTGAAAATATGTTCAAAATATTAAGTGCAATATTATATAAAATAGATACAACTAAAGCACGTAGTGGACAAATATTAGTAAATATAAGTGAGTTAATACAGACTACTAGTAAACGTGCTTGTTTTCTGAAGGGCTTTAGTGATGATAGGGCAGTAAAAGGAATTTGAAGTGTAAATGACTTCAGCAAGTCTGCTGTATCATAATCATAATCACCTTGAGCACCAAGCACCCAGACAGCTTAATTGAGGAAAACAAGGGCCAGCATTTAACCATTCACAGAAGATGCGCTGTGGCATAACACAGACCCAGCGAATGCAAAGAGGAAGGAGGAAATAATAGATACTGAACACATAACGTTGCTCAAAGTTTTATAAAACATAAATAACTATTTTTACTATATAAGAATATCCACTGGTGTTACCATTTAATTTTGGGTTATATATATATATATATATATATATATATATATATATATATTATTAATGCTCAAATTACATCAAGGTGATACAATTCAGAATATGATAATCTGACTCCTATATGAAAACAAAACCATTGCTTCTAATTTTAAGAAGATATTGTATACAAAAATTTCAATAATTCCAATATTTTCTGAAATAAAAATAAAACTGTTAATTGAATATTTTTATGAATATAGTAAGTCAACATTTTTTCATGTAACAAAATTTTATTTGAATGACATGGGTTGGATGAGGTCTGTAGAAATAAGCAGGTGGTCAGAACTTTTCTCAGTTGAGTTCACATTATAATGACATAGATGGTGTGGATTATAATTAACACATTATTAATGGCTCTGTCAGAAGCTACTTCACATTGAAAAAAAAAATGCCACACATTTCCTAGAGCATAGCTCTTGAATTCTGACCAGAGAACCTGTAGACCTACAGGCTGAAGTAGAAATCATACACCGACTTGCAGGTAAGCTGGTAAGTTGATATTTTCAAAAATGTTGTTGTTCAGTTCTTTGATTTTTCTACAGATGTAGTGAAAATAAATTTGATGGAAAAATTATTTGGTAACAGACTTAGTATAGAATTTTCTGGTGAGCCAACAGCAGCATTGATTTTTAAACGTTAATGAAAATCTTTAAATTTTATAAAGCCTACATCTTTGTATACAACCTCAGAGAGCAAATGCATCATTTCATTTTTACTTTCATATAACATATTAGTACTTCCGTTTTCAGGCAAACAAATTTATTTTCAATAGATGTATAATGAATGATATTTGCTACTAATTGTCTTGTTGATAAATAGCAAATATGGTGTAAATTTAGATTGGGGGGGGTAACTTGCCATCAGAGTGGTAGCAGGGAGTCTGCTACCCTGTGCTCTTGCATTTTGCTCATCCTGGAAGTGTTCTGTGTATGTCATGGCCGATTTCAGCATGTGGATAGGGCAGGGGCAGCTCCAGCCAGAAGCCTAGCCAGGCAGGCTGAGCACATAAAAACACCAACAAAGGAAAAAGTGAAAAAAAAAAAAAAAAGAATGAGGAAAATATTCCAACAGCACATTTCAAATGCGTATGTATCTTATTATCTGAATAGGAGCTAAGGAACTTGGTTCTCTTAACGACTGTCTCTGGCCCAGGAATAAGGTTAGTTAGGCAGGGTACTCACTGAGTACCTAGGAAAGAGTTCCCAGGTTCTCTCTCCTGTGTCTGCCAGCGACAGTGGGAATCGGTTCACAGGAACCAGGCACTAGGTGTTGCCTAACCTATAGAAAGGGAGAAGAAAATAAGGTCCCGAGGCTATCAAGAGCTGATTCTCATTAAATACATTTACTATACAATAAATATAATACAATTTTGAGCTTTTAAAATAGATAAATGCTATTTTTGTTCTTCACAAGAATGTTATCAATACTGCTGAATTGTGCTGCGGAGAGAAGGGTACCATGGAATCTGAAAGGAGATAGGCCTCAGTCCAGGAGTTGTATCTAAGGGTTACAGTGCCCGGCAGTTTGCCCAGCAGCTGCATCAACGAAAATGTTTTCCTCCTGAAGTAAAATACATAAGTAAAACTTTCATGAAATTAGAGTATAGTCCGCAGGCTTTTCCTCCAGCTAATACCCAGTTGCAGAGTAAAAATACAGAGTTTCCCGCACGCAGCTTCATGATTTTTGTTAACCGGCTTTCTAGAGTGATTACCTCTTCGCTGGCTCCTTTTTGCTTTGAAACATGCTTTTTTCTTATATAAAAACCGAACCAGGGAAATTTGAAGTTTGTATGCTCCCGTGAGATGACAGTGTGATCGACATGTGTGTAATCAGCGAAGACTTACCATGTACAGAGAAAGCTGCCTTCTCATACTTTGACATCTGCACACGCCTCAAACCTACAAGCTGCAATACTGAATAATTACAGAAGAAAAAGAGAACAAACACTTATGGAAAAATAGTATAAGAATAGATAACACTAAATAGAGTTTTCATATGGGTATCTGTTTACTATAATGATGCTTTTAGTATCTCTGGGTATGTATCTAAAACACCAATTAGTGAACAAGGCAATATAAGCACTCTTGAAAAAGAAATTCGATTTTAGTCAATATTATAAAACTTGAAAATTTTCTTATTTACCTTGACACATTGGAAAGAAAAAAATGTACGTTTCTCCAAATTTCCACTGGGAGATATTCTTAAGTATCATATTGCAGGTGTCTAGCTGCCTAAGTGAGTTAATGCTTTATTATATTCATGCTTACATCACTATTGTCCCTTGACTGTCTCAACACATAGCAATATGGACATGCAGTGGGGCTTGAATATATGTCACAGGTACTGAAGAAGCATTAACAAACAAATGCTATTGCATCTACACTTTTGATAAGGTTACATTTAAGAAATTAGACCCAGAATGTAGATATATGTAATTCTTATGTTTTCTTTTTTTCTTTCTAACAGGGGCTATAAATCAAATCCAAAAGGAGAAGAAAATCAGAGAGAGAAAAGGGATAGTTTACTCGTTTCTATGAAGATTACCCTGACCATGTAAATGAGTTCAGCTTTGGAAGTCAAACCCTGGCAAAATTTTCCATATGGCTATTATGTGAAGTATATGTTTTCCAGAAATAAAACCCAGTAGAGAAGACATTATTTAATATAACTATGTCGAAAGCAATAAACACTGCAATGAATATCTTGAAGAGATAATTCGGTAGAAGTAGTTACATCTGAATGGTGGACACTTATGAAGTTTTATCTTAACTCAGCCATGAATTTAATTTCTTCCTAGAAACTAGTAATTCTAACATTTCTGTTGTTATTTGAATGTGTAGAAAGTGTGAAAAAAATAATACTAGACTAGCTTGTATTCCACTGGTTATTTAAAGCACCACTAAACTATGTAAACATTTGTGTTCAATTCTTTGAAATTTAATATTTCATATTCAAATTTTCAATAAAAAATGAGAAAACTTCTAACAAACTTTGAAATCTGTGGAATTCAAAATAAAATTAACAGTCATTAAAAATAAAGTCCCAAACATTGAGATTAGAAGATGAAAAGGACTTAATATATAAAATATTAGAATTTAATTAAGAATATTTTATTATCAATAACTATGAGAATATGTTCAGATCTGCAGAAGAAATGTGGAGTTTCTCTGGAGTTTGTTGAGGTTGGTGTATTCTGTTAATGGGATTAGGAGTTTACAATTCATACATCCTTGTTAATACAAAACGTGGCCTGGGAGTTAGTGAGAGAATGAAACTGCAGTGGATAAGAAACACATATTACGGATATGGTTAGATTTAAAATGTGGGTGGAGAGAAAGGATTACCTGAGGAAATTCAATATGTAGTTTAGTGAGCTCGGAGAAATCCTGAGAGGGATTTGTGCTTAGGAACCATGGAAGAGGCCAACAGGTGGGTCATGCTAAGAGGTTGGGAGGAATCAAATAGGTCGAGTTACAAAAGAGACAATTGAAATAATATTCCATAAACCATGCAATCTTTGAGAGGATAGTCTTACTGAAGTCGTGAAACGAAAATCAAATAGCAAAAGGTTAAAGAGAAATAGCAGAAACTGGTTGTGGAGTGTCAGATGAAACAATGCATTTGATACACTGACCGGAAAACATGCATTAGCAATGAAAATGGAGATTGCATATTAAAGAAATGTTAGTGAACAACAGTTTAATGTTTATTTTATTTTATTATAAAATTAAAATAAAATATGTTTAAAGTTTTAATATTTTCTTAATCTTAATTTCCTATTATTCGAATCTGATGTGTTAGACAAAACCTCCAGATTAGTATATTTTTTGGTCATATATGTAATTATTAAGATGTTGAGATTTTTTTTGCTTTTTCAAAAAAATCTTGTCATTATGTAATGTGGGAAGACTAATTGCGTGACAACCGTGGTCAATAATAAGAGAAAATTGCTCAATTTAATCTCTGCATATGTTTCTGTGCTAGACAATAATTTTAATTCTATGTAGAAAAAATAGAGATGGCTTAATCTAGTTTTGTCATTTTTTAGCTATTTTGTGCTCTTTTAAATTACCTCACAGATGTTACCCATACCAATATATTTTTCAGTACCAAATTAAATGAGTTCCATAGAAAAAACGTATTCAGCCATTGCCGCCTCCTAACATCAATGTGCTTAATGCTGTCTAAATCATTCCAGTCACTTCCAGGATACAGCGGCAGCGAGACATTATTTCAATGCTCCTGCTTTCAGTCTTTCTTTCTTCATTCATGTCCTGCCTTTGTGAGAAAGGCATTCTTCGGCGGCACATATAATACACATCGCGGAAAGACTAGGCAGTGCAGTAGGATTTGCTGTGCGAGGTATCCACCCATGTAATTATGACTTTCCTGCAATGTTATTCCCATTATTCAGAAGATTGCTTTTGTTGGTCTGAATGATATCCAATGGAGCAGGGACACTTTCTATTAGCTTTCTTAGGCTTTCTACACCTCAACGCATGCTTGATCTGTAGGTTGATCTGGTTCTATTGTATTGCAGTGTATTCGCCATCCTGTGGTTTCTCACTGTTTTGAACATTTGAAGGTATAATACTTTTCTTCCTGCTAGGACATTTCTTACAATGTTTCAACATTTTTTTTTTATTTTGTACTCTCAGAGAAAGTAGAATCTTCATTGCCTTTTCCTGAAGAGAGTAGATGTAAAAATATTGTTCCATGTTCTTCTATGTTGCCCAATGCAACAACCAATTTCATAATTGGGAGATTTCATTCAGATAATTTTATAATTAATAAAGTAAAGTAAAATAGAATCTGCTAGAAGCTCATGAAAATAATTGTTTATTCCCTTTAGAGAGGAAGTAGTCTTGCTTTGTTTCAGCTTAGTCTAGAGCAAATAAAAGAGTAAATTCGTTAATTTATGTCTGATCATTTTTTTAACAACTATTTTGGTAAAACTCTATGAAACATTTGTCATCATCAGTTGAAATCCAGGCATTTAATGAAAATATAAATAGATACAAACATGTTTAATTTAACACTCTAATTATATTTTAACTAATGATTTTGCTAGGTATATATTGAAACTAAGATAAAAGAGATTCATGAAAAGGAGTATAAGGTAAATGGAAGTATTTTTATTCTTTATAGCTATATGAATACAATATCAAATAATACCCAGGTAGTAACTCAAATTATTTTAAAAGTCCATTATAAACCTGCGAAATCTTAGTTTATCTTCTTTATTAACTTTTTAAATATGAACTTTGAAAAAAGTATATTTTCTAAAAGACTCATGAAATGTGACTAGTACTACAGCTATCTGACCTCTTGAAATTTCATTTAAGGACTAAGTACCATAAAAAATAAAAGTTCAATTCAAATATGCTGAGACACACCTGTTATGCCAGCACTTTGAAGCCAAGGTAGTAGGAGCACAAATAGAGGCCAACCTGGGTTATTCAGGGAGACACTGTCTCAAAAAACAAACAAACAAACAAACAAACAAACAAAACAAATAAATTTACAAGCGTGTCTTATTATTTTTCCTATTATTATATTAAATAAATAAGGGAAATAGATAATTTAAATAAATAATATGCTTATTTGTGATAAAAATATTACAAAGGCATAAGGTTTATGGGGATAAATAATAAAGCAAATATATCAATAAAAATCAGCATTTTTGAAAAGTTAAATAAGATTGATAAGCGCTTGGTCAAATTACAAAAAAGGTAAATATTTCCTACATCAATACAATTAGAAATGTAAAAGGAAATCACAAAAGATAACATGTTAATCCAAATAATTATAAGAAGTTACTTTGAAGAATCTATACTCCAATAAATTCAAAAATCCAAAAGAGAAAAAATGGACCAGTTCTTAGACGCATAGCAACTTTCAAAACTGAAAGAAGAAATCAAGCTTCCAAATAGGCCAATATCTACCTACAAAATCAAGGAAGTAACAAAAACACTTCCAACTAAGAGCCAAGGCCCTGATGGATTTCAAGCAGAAACCTATAAAAAAAATTCAGAGGTGATTTCATGCAATGCTCACCAAACTTTATGAAGAAATTGAGAAGAAAGGAAAATTACCAAATTCAGTTTTCTAAGCAAGTATAACTTTAATTCCAAAACTAGACAAAGACCCAACAAAAAAGAAAACTATAGGCCAATATCCCTAATGAATACAGATCCAAAACTATTCAATAAAATTCTTGTCAAAAGACTGCAGCAAATTAAAAAGAGGATTATAAACCATGACCAAGTAGACTTCATTTCAGAGACACAGGCATGCTTTAACATATGCACATCAGTAAGTGTAATAAACCATATAAACAGATACAAAGATAAAAATCATATTGTTATCTGAATGTATCCAGAAAAAAAAAAACATTTGACAGTATCTAACATCCATTTATGCTAAAGATTCCGGAGAAAGACTGAAAGCATTCACACTAAACTCAGAAACAAGACAAGAGTGCCCATTGTCACCCTTACTACTAAGC
Organism: Ctenodactylus gundi; assembly: GCA_004027205.1. Taxonomy (NCBI): domain Eukaryota; kingdom Metazoa; phylum Chordata; class Mammalia; order Rodentia; family Ctenodactylidae; genus Ctenodactylus; species Ctenodactylus gundi. The sequence goes on from PVKB01000390.1 coordinate 510,997, forward strand.
AAAGTGCTTGAAATTTTAGCAAAAGCCATCAGGCAAAAGAAAGAAATAACAAGAATACAAATCAGAAGGGAAGGAGTAAATATATCCTTATTTGCAGATGGCATAACACTCTACATAAAACACATCAAAATTCCACTCAAAGACTTGCAGAAATAATAAATAATTTCAGGAAAGTAGCAGGTTACAAAATCAATGCCCACACATTCTTATACACTAATAAAGAATCCAATGGCAAATAAAACTAGAAAACAACCTCTTTCACAGTAGCAACACCAACAACAAAAATGCTTCAGAATAAACTCACCAGAAAAGTCAATAATTTATACAAAGAAAACTCCAAAAAACCTGGAGAGATTGAAGAAGACTTTAGAAAATGGAAAGACAGACATCCCATGTCCCTGGGTAGGAAGAAATAATATTGCCAAAAGAAACATACTTCCCAGACTATATACATATTCTACATAATACCAACCAAGATACCAACTATATTCTTCACAAAATTAGAGAAAACAAATGTAAAACTTTTATGGTACCAAAAAAGGTCCTGTATTTCTAAAGCAATTCTAAGTAACAAGTGAAAAGCTTGAGGAATCACAATTCCCAGACTTCAAAAAAAAAAAAAAAATCCTACAAAGCAACAATGAGTAAATCTACCTGGTAATGGAATAAGAAGAGACAGGTGGACCAGGGGAACATAACGGAAAACAACCCCAAATACCCTCAGTTACCTGATCTTTGACAAAGGGGTAAAAACAATCAGTTTGATAAACAATAGCATTTTCAACAAGTGGTCTAGGGAAACTGAATTATCACATGCAGAGACTGAAATTACACTCATATCTGTCACTACACACTAAAATCAAATTAAAATGGATTAAAGGACTGAACATCAAAACAGAAACACTAAATTTGCTGGAAGACAAAATAGGCAAAACCCTAGAAAACACAGGGATAGGAAAGGACTTTCTGAATGGATTGCCACCTGAAGAAGAAATCTCAGGAAGAATCAACAAATGGGACTACATTAAACTAAAAAGCTTTTTCTCAGCAAAAGAAACAATCATCAAGGTAAAAAGACAACCCAGAGAGTAGGAAAAGATGTTCACCAATTATAGTTCAGGCAAATTATTAATGTCTAGAGTATACAAAGAACACATAAAAATGAAACTCCATAAAATAAATGACCCCGTCAGGAAGTGGGCAGCTAGGATGAAAAGATGAAGAAGTACAAATGGCCAACAAGCACATGACAAAGTGTTCTCCATCACTGGCCACTAGACAACGGAAATATAAACAACACTGAGGTTTCACTTCACCCTAATGAGAATGGCCTACATCAAGAACTCAAAAAACAGTTTTTGGCAAGAGTGTGGAAAAAAGGATGTCTACTTCATTGCTGTTGGGAATGAAATCTGGTTCAACCATTGTGAGCAGCAACTGGAGATTTCTTAGAAAGTTGAGAATAGAAATCCTATTTGACCTAGTTTTTCCTTTACTGGGTATGTTCCCGAAAGAAATAAAGCCAACACACCAAAAGACATATGCATATCCATATTTATAGCAGCATAATTCATAACAGCCAAATCCTGGAAACAACCTACCTGCCCATCGATAGAGAAATAGTTAAAGAAGATGTGGTACCTATAACAATGGAAGACTACACAGCCATAAAGAAAGACAGCTCTGAAGCATTTGAACAAAAATAGGGTCACCTTAAATAATCTCAGTGAAAGGGACCAAACATAAAATACTGACTATATACCGGTGCCTCTCTTATGAAATTCAGAAAAATAATGGCATGGAAAGTCCCCAACATAGACGACAGGTGAGAAAGAGGGGCAATGAATTGCTAGGAAGGGATTTATATCCAAAAAATGAGGCAAGTGGAGAGGAGGGGAAACCTGGATGGTCACTGATTCCCCAAACCTCATCTCTCTAATGTACTATAAACTTGGAATTCATGTATATAAAAATTAAAAATATATAAAATATTAGGTCAAGAAAAAATTAAATAAAACAACATGTATTTTTCTAAAAACAAATCACATTTGTAGTAGAGTATGTTATAAAGTCTTTCTTTTCTTGTAAGTATTTATGATAGTAACTTACATGTAGAACTTACTTGCTATTTTCATGATTTGGTGAAATTTTATGGCATTAATTGATGATTGGAAAGAATACAGTAAACAATTTATTAGAGTTATGGATATGAATTGATATTTAATATTTTGAAGCATTTGTTCAAACTTATCAAATACCAGTCATTATTATACGGTGAAATTCTCACTTACCTATTGAATTTTATTGATGTATGTATAATTGCATATCTTTATTATATATATATAATAACTCTTGCACAGTAAATTCTCAAACTATCTTTGTGTTTTTATTATTTTTGGTTGTTTTAAGTACAGAAGTCTTAAGTTAGGTATAGAATAAAATCTGCCACTAATTTTCTTTCTAATATGTACCACCTTTTCAAAATGTATCACTTATTTTTTACTCATAATTTATAAATTTAGATTTATCTTTCTTCCTGAATTTAATTCTTGTAGAGTTTGCTGATTGCAGCTGCTGATTTTCCTGAGGCTATTGGTGTTTTTGGCCTTCCCATCCTCGCAGTCAGCCCAGCCTCTTTCTGCTGTTTTTATATCAGTTATCTCATTCCTCTGGGAACCCGCTTTCTCCTCTTAGACTTCATTGTCTATGCTCCAAACTAACTGTTCCGTTAATTTTGTTTGATACCAAAACTTTCAAGCATCTCCGCTTTCACGTTGCTTTAACAACTTCGTCTTGTGCCCTTTGTGATTGCCTGCTACATTTTATAGCTATGCTTTGCGACTTATTTCTGCCTGTAATTGTAATTTCCCCAGATTGGAATGTCTCTTTAGTTTGATAAATGCATTGAGTTCTTTTCTCTTCCTTTGTGGCTTTTCACAAATTCTTTCTGATAATTTTCTTTTACATGCTTATTCTGACTTCTTATCTAAGTTGAATTAATGTGTTCGAACAATATGCTTTGAAGGCTAGTTTGATCAAATTAGAATTAGTGTCCGACTTTCAGTGCTTACAACCTCATTGTGAAGATCGGAATGAAAAGAAGAATAAAAAGATAAGTAGATATGTATTTAAAAGGGTTGCAAAATTTTACAAAGAATGGGAGTCAGTGAAATAGTATAACAGAGGGCGAAAGAACTGTCATTAGAAGAAAGTACAAAAATGTAACAGGAAATGTAGAATTGAAAGATTAGTGGGAGTTTACCAGGATGAACACTGGAAGAGTGTGCCCGCAATTCAGGTCAGCCTTTAGACATCACTATTTCTAAGAAACACTATGACTCTAAGTGCTCTAAGCTTTGTGCAAAAAGCAAAAGACAAACAAACAAAATATAAACAAAAAACATTCTAATGTCTTTTTATATTAGCTGTTTCTTATCTAGTTATTTTATAATAATAGCAATGTGTCATTCTACATAGTTCAGGCATTTTCATTTCTTTCTTTCTTTCTTTCTTTCTTTTTTTTTTTTTTTTTTGAGACACGGGCTCACTTTCTAGCCTTGGCTGGCCTCGAACTCACCAGCAGTCCCTCTACATTTACCTCTCAAATGCTGGGTTACAATTGCTAGTCCCCATATCTAATGTATTATAAATTCTGAAAATTGAACTCAGGGTCTTTTGTTCCCTTGGCAAGAGCCTTAACTACTCTGCTATTCTTCTAGTCTTAGTCATGTTCTTTTCATATTTTTATATTTCGTGTTTAAGCTGTCTCAATGTGCACTTTGATAGCGTGTGGAGCTATACATACACCTATATAGAGTATACATATATTTATACTACATATAAGTATTAATATTATTTCATATTTTACCATTATATTAAGATGGAAACTTTTACACTTGAACTATACAGTTGTATATAAGAGTAGCTTAGTGCACAGTTAATTTTGATAGGCCCCAACTAGTACTTGTCAGAGAATTCTTTGCACAGAAAGTAACATGAAACGCCCTGTAATAGACTGTATTTTTGTGTCATATGTAAGTTTTGTTTCCATTTGTAACATTCAATATAGAGGAATCATTCAAGTGGCTTATATGAGTTCTGTATAACTATGGGAAAACTTCCCTATTTATAATTACCTCATCTGTATGTGCATATAGCATTGGATATTGAGCCAGAGGCCTTGCACCTGATAGGCAAGCTCTCTACCACTGGGAGACAGCCCCAGCCCTGTTTATTCTTAAACGCAAACAACAACAACAACAACAACAACAACAACAACAACAACAACAACAACAACTACAACAACAACCTTGAACTTCTTATGTGCACAGAAACTGCTGGCTGCTCTGCTGATACAGTGCTGAGCAGGTGTATTTAAGTTACATTATTAAAGATTTGGTTGCACAAGTATAATACCTGAAAAGGCCACCCTGGAATGTGTCCTTGTCTTTTTGCTATAAGAATCTTTCTACATTGTACGTCTGTTCTCTAGACCCAGCACATTCTTCCTGTAAGATCTGCATAATTCACTCCATCACTAGATTTCGGTGTCCACCCAAATCTCATCTCTTCACTGAAATTTCTTTCACTAATATTTTATAGCAAATTCTGTCAACATCAGTCCCCCCTCCATATATATTGATCCTTGATATGTTGTCCATCTTGAATTTCTTCTGAATCTTCCTCCTAGCTGGAATTACAAGCTTGTATTACCATGTCAAGATTCCCTTTATGTTTCTTAGTAGCAGACATTTTTCTTCCTAACCATACATTTGAAGTAATGGAGTCAACAAATAAAAATGACAAATTCCTGGGACATGTTGATATTACCTTGAGAGAGATGTGTGTTCTGCAAAACTCAGAAGACACTGTCACGTGTCCATAAAGAATTTCAACCATGCCAACTTAAGATGCATGATTATAATGGTGCCTCAGTACTCATTAATGGATTCTGTGAGACACAAGTACCAAAGTTGATGAGTACCAGAGTATTTTGGCTGGAAAAGGTAGTAAGTCATAAGAAAATCAACACTGGCAATTTCTAGCTCGTGCTTCAAGTGATGAGCAAGTATCAAAACAAAATTTGCATATTCAAATGTGTTGAGCACCATATTCAACAGATTTCCAAGCAGTCAGTACCAGGTTATGTCTGAACTTTAAAAAGTCGTCTATTAGATCTCTACCAAAAACTTCAAAATACTTCTCCATAATCTTTTCAAAAATAACATTATTGATCAGAGTTTGTGTACAGTTTGTATTTCAATGGTTGGAAAATGATGCCTTTTACCAGATAATCCAAAGTATTTTCTGAAATTTTATGATTCTATATATAAAGGAAAATAGATTTAGTTCCCCATATTCTTTTCCACAATAGAATGTGTTATAGTAATTATTCCTAAAGTGTTACTGATTATCAAACAGGTAACCCAAGGATTGTGAATTTGGAATACAGTATATTGTTATATCACAGTTCATTATTCTTAATTGATGAAAATTTTGATGGTTTGAAGTATTTGTTGTTGCTGTCGTCATTGTTTGCTTTTTGAGACAAGGTCTTGGCCTTTTAGTCCAGACGGTTGTGATCTTACAATGGAGCCCAGGCTGGGCATGAGCTCCCAGTAACCCTCCTGCCTCAGCCTCCCAAGTATTGGGGTTGCAGGCATGTGTCACTACACTCAATTTATGTGATATTAGGGAATCAATCTCAGGGAGTTAAGTTTGCTAGACAAGTACTTTAGCCACTGAACTCTTCCTCCAGCCCTTGTCTACCATGTTTTTAAAGCACAATCATAGCTAAATATGCATGTACACTCTGAATAGTGGATACAATATCATTGTTTAATTCTTCCTTAATACGTGTTTAAAAACATTAATCACAGACCTGTAGGGATCCAGGATTGTTTTTTAGAATATCTACTAATTAGGCCTGGCTGCTCAACAACCCACTTGCCATTCAGGGATGGAGAAAATATTTCTCATAATATGTGATTTCCCCCTCATCTTCCTTTTAAAATTCTCTAGCACCAGTGAATGTGCAAAAATCAACCTGTAAACTTAAGATTCTATACTTTAGTGATTTAGTAGAGTCTGTAAGACTCTTAGTACTACTTGAAGATCTAGAAAAACAGTGGCTCTGCATAAGGGGATAAAAGGGATTAAACTAGTTTTTGTCAGTTTCAGTTTCAAGAAAGCTTATGCTTAAATTTTCAGCTTCCGTTAGATATTTGGGGCTTGTCACAAGGTTATTGCCATGGTTTGCATCCAGAATGATTCGAAAAAGCCTCAAATATTTGTATGTAGCGGGATAACTGTGGAACCTTGTGTTGTTGGCAGGTGGAGCCTGGCAGGAAAGGGCAGATACTTGGGGTTTGACCTGGAGAGATTGTGTCAACTTGTTGAAACTACACCATGCTTCCAGGTGTTTATGTGTTTGTCATTGTCTTGTGGGCCAGGAAATGAGGGAAAGGCAATTACCCTGGGGGTTGTGGCCCAGCTGGCAGCTTGAACTAAGTAAATAAGGGAAGAAAAAACATTGTATGGCTTCTTCCTGAGAAAGTTCTGGCTTTTGCCTAAGTCTCCAGTTAGCAACTTGCTCCTCTCTTCACTTAGTCCCTGCTTAGTTAGACATCTATCTGCAATGCTGTGGACAGCTCCCCAGCCTCTCCCGTATGTTTCTACCCTTGCCAGCTTCCCATGAATGAACTCTGTGAGACCTTATGAATGTTGGAATACTTTTTTCCTCTCTTAAACTGTGGATGTGGATTATTTTGTCACAGCAATGAGTAAGTAACTGAGATGATGTCATAAGCAAAGGTCGCACATTATGTTTTGTGGAGCTGGAATCAAGACACATCAATCTATCTTCCTTTTCAATATTTTATTACAAACATAGAAATCACCAATCCACGGAACAACTAATTCAAGTCCAATCCACCATCACACGTGTAACACAACAAATGGGAAGGAAACCAAGTCTCCGTGGGAAAGAGCCTCAACTTGTGGGGATCCCAAGTGTAATTTGCAGGTTAAAAAAATATGCTTGTATTTATTATTGATTTCAGAGAGGTCAACTAGTGTTAAGCTAAAGTACAGTTGATATCCTCTAGCAAATGACAAGATTCTCTGCCTTCCTCTATTTCTCACTTCCTTCTTTTCTACAATAAAAAAAAAGATTGGATCAGTTGGGTTGGGAGCACTAATCTACTCTTTAGACTGTATTATACAGTGAGTGGTCTCCATTGCTTATCTAAATTAAATGAAGCCGGATGTCATCAAGGAACATATGGAAAATCTCAAGTTCTTAATCTTAAGAAATTTCATTCTGCATTCCCCAAAATATAAGCTCTGCCCCATATAATTTAATGATATTCAATTAATTATGAATATTTATTTGAACGTTAAGGAATTTTATTTGCATGATATAACAGTTAGAAGGATATCAGTAGATATTCAAAAATTTGTTCTTGCATTGTTAGAGTTGTACCGAGAATTGAAGTGTTTTTTCCATAATGTGACTGTAAAAATGCAAGTTTTTCATAACTATATAAGAATTTTATACCTAAATCATTCTAAATTCCATTAATCAAGTATGCATAGACTCAAATCTACTTTTTTAATCTCTTGTCAAGATTAAATTTTTTAGGAACGTGTCAAGAAAGAGCTCTACTTCATTTGGTTCCTACTCACAACGGAGTACTATGCACCCTTAAGAAAGCAATATGTGAAGCATTTGAAGAAAAATGGGGCTTCTTGATGTCGATAATGCTCAGTGAAATGGGCCAAGCACAAGTGACTGACTATAGATGAGTGGCCCTCTTATAAAAGGCAAAAAAAAATAATAATAACAGAAAAATGCCACAACGTGAATAGCAGAGTAGAAAGAGAGGCAATGTTCAGAAAGGAAAAGGGTGAATCTCTGAAAAAGGAGTAAACATAGATGCTCCCAAATTCCCCAAACCTCATGGTTCTAATGTGTTATGGAATTTGGAATTCGTGTATTAACAAAAAAAATTGCTAAATTTTGTCATGTATTTTTTTAGCACAATAAAATAGTATACAAAAAAGTTCATGATGAGCCATATGCAAGGAAATTTAGCAACTGGAATATTTAAAATGTTGAAAGTAATGAAAAGATGTTCAACAGCTCTAGACATAAGACAAATGCAAATCAAAACAGTGCTAAGATACCATCTCACTCCAGAGAGAATGGCCTACACCAACAAGTCAAATAATAGTGCTGGCCTGGCTCTGGGGAGAAAGGAACCCTCCTGCACTGCTGGTGGGAATGTAAATTCATACAACCACTTTGGGAACAGTGTGGAGATCTCTTAAAAGACTAGAAATAAATATCCCCTTCGATCCAGTGACACCCCTCTTGGGAATATATCCAAAAGAGGCCAAAACAACACACAGCAGAGATGTATGTATACCCATGTTCATAGCAGCACAACTAACAACAGCAAAAATATGGAAGGCACCAAAATACCCATCAATAGACCAGTGGATACACAAACTGTGGCATTTATACACAATGGAATACTATGCATCTATAAAGTCCAATGGCGTGGAGGCTTTTGCAGGCAAATGGATGAAACTAGAGAACATCATGCTTAGTGAAGTGAGCCCCATTAGCTTTAAAGACTTATGCTAGGAAGTACAGAGTTCTATCGATGTATTTCTACTTTCTTGGTTGAAATTAACCTAATTGATTATCTGAACCTGATTGATTTGGGAAGTCTTTAGTTAGGTTACCTCAAAGCCAATCTGACTAAATACTATTTCTCTAGAACTGGAAAAAAGCCACGCATTTTTCTATCGGATTATTAGAAAAGAAATCAATCAGCAAACTTCCTCCAGTTCAAAACATTTAAAAAGTTCAACTTTTATTATTATTAATGCTTTTATTATTTATTATTAATATTCTAATGTCTTATTTTTCACTATATAATACAATCATTCAGATGCAGACTTCAACTGTAGTTATAATTTGCTATAATTGTTGGGAGAGATAGAAAAAAGATGGTGAAAAATTTCCTACATTTATTGGCTATATATATATTTCCTTTTGAAAGAAAGCCTATTTGCTACATTGAGCTATTCTTTATTGGTCCTTTAGATTTTTGTGATCTCATCTTTTGAGTTCTTTATATATTCTAGATACTAATTCTCTGTCTGAGGAATAACTGGTGATTTTTCCCAACTTCTTAGGTTGCCTCTTCACTTTGCCAATTGTTTCTTTTGATGTTCGCAACCTTTTTAATACAAATAATTGTATGTGTTGGTTCTTATTTTTCTGTGTGTGTGAAATTAAGGGTGTATTTGAAAAGTGGCTGTCTATACCTGTGTCTTAGAGAGTTTTATCGTTTTTACCTTCCAGAAAATTCAGTGTTTTTGTTTTTATATCTAGGTATTTGATCTAATTTAGTTTGATTTTTTTTTCAGAATTAGTAATAGAGGTTTACATTCATGTTTCTGCATGTCAGTGATGTAAGTTTTCTAGTATCATTTGTTAAAGAGAGTATCTTTCGTTCAGTATTTGATTTGTGCCCCATTATCAGAAATCAGATGGCAAACATTAGGTGGGATGTTTCCTCTACTCCATTCAGTAAAATGTGTATCTTTGTACCAGAACCACACTGGCCTTTCCCACTGCTCCTTTGCAATATGACTTGAAAGTTTTCATGAAAGTTCCTTCTAATTTGCTCATTTGGTTCAGGATTATTTGACTCCTTTGAGTCTTTTCTGCTTCGACATACATTTTAGAATTTTTAAATTTTACTGTAAAGAAATGTTCCTCCTAGTTTGATTGGAATTTCAATTAATCAAAACATAATTCTTGGAACTATGGCCATTTCGATAGTAGTGATTCTGTTTATCCAGGATCTAGGGATCTTTTCATATTCTAATATCCTCTTCAATCTTTTACTTTATCGTTGTAGAAATCTTTCATTTCCTTGGTTAAGGTAATACCTAGGTATTTAATTTTTGAAGCTACCATTAATTGAATTAATTAGGACAACACGTTTTGATCATACTTTGGCTCTTTCAATGTGATTTGGAAATTTAATTTAACACAATTCATTCTGTTGGTTACAAATTAAATAATACTTGTGTATAAGAATGTGTTGGGTAAGTAGGCAGGGAAAGAATTGAACATCAAATGCAACCAATAAAATTAATTAAGGAATGTATTGGTACATAAAAATATTTCCTCCATATGATTCTAGAGTATGGTTACCCTTACTTTTTTGGATGAAATGTGTTGAAATGAGCTATTCTAAAATGCATTAGAAATTTGATTTAAAATTATATGTGTAATTATAGATATGTACATATGTATTATATATGTTTTTAAACCGATGTACACACACACACACATATATATATATATTCAGAATAGAACATTTATCACATTTCATTACTTATTAAATTCAAAAGTAGTTCTTTTTCATAGTTTTTATTTATGTTGCTTATCATTAAATCAGAAATGACAGAATCTGACTGGAAGGGAAATGCTACACTAAGTGATATTACTTAAACAGAAAATAAGACTTCTTTAATTCTATTTTAAAATCGAAGAGAAATAAATATAGACCATGGAGCCTGAATTTGTTCATGTTTCTTCTGTTTGCACATCCTCCTGTGAGCTGTGGCTAATTACATTCTACACGAAACAAGAGTGTCGTATCCAATGTTTTGACAAGCAACAAATTGCACATTACTTAGTTGTAAATAAATGTATTAGAAACAGTTGTACTTGTTTGTGGATTCTCCTTTGAAATACTAAATTAATTTAAGACTCATCATTCACTAGAAATGTATCATAATATCAAAGCAATAGTTATTAAAAGACACCTCTGAAACAGACTCAAAAACATACCCCCTAAATGACAGAAGAAATCTGATCTTGAAACAAGATGAAAGATGTAAGTGTGTGAAGTTCACGGTATCAGCATGGTGCCTTCTGATAATCAGATTTCCAGTCATGATTCATTTGGCTCGGTTATTCTGCTAATCATGTTATCTGTGCTATAATATAAACATGATATTGGTTTCCACTGAGAAATGTAAATTACAGATTGTTAAGCATTTTTTTTTCTTGAGGACTCTTTCATTGTTAATTTCTTGGTGGAAATTTCAGCTTTAAAACAAAGTAATATGTTTAAGTATATTCATAGCCCTGGGTTTATGAGGATCCTAATATTTCTACAGTCACATTTTGGAAATCTGACTAAAACAAAGACTTTATTTAGTAATTTCCAATGTGCTTGTGTAATTATTTATATTAGGGAAAAGTGAGGCCTGCAAGTCATAAGTATTATTTCTCTTATCTGCGGTAGCATTGGGAAGAATTGGTCTGATTTTCTAATAGTGTTCATTGTCTTTCATTGGCAGGTGGTGGGTTAACTCTCCCATGTGCACTTTTAAATTTAATCCTCTAACATCCTCACAAGTTAATGGTCCCACATTAAGACTTGTTCAACTAATGGTCATATTGTTAAGTAGCCCAGCCAATTTTACGAGAGAGAGCACGTGTACAAATGATATTGAAGAAGGTAATTAGGGTACATGAGTTCGTATTCTTGGGTTAGATATCTCAGGAAGAACACAGCAGTAGAGATCAGGAATTGGATGTTCATTATAACATGTTAGTTTCCTGGAAGCTAAGATCGCCTTTCTCTCTTCCCAAATCCAGGAGACAGGTCTTGCTTGTAACATCCTGATATCTATCATTTAGTTATGGATACGGCCTATCCAGGAGCAAAACATGGCCATGGGCCCAAAAGCTCTTCAGCAGAGATAATGTCTGAAAAGGATTAAATGCTGGAGGCTCTCTGCTAACAGCACTCGGAATAGTAGAGAAAAATATCTTCACTCATAAAAAAGGAATTTTGGCAGCACCATAACATGTGCATATAGATGGAAATGCCCATTTTAAGTATTTTGCTATTAAATCTCTTATTTATTTTAGAAAATAATATGTGACAGTAAAAAAGCAAGTGTATTCAACTGATGAGATTGTCACAAGTGAATGATTTCTCAGTAGCGTTTTATGTTAGATTCTGAAATAAAGACAACAAATTATATGTATTAAAAAAGAAATGCCTTTTGACACTAAGACCTGACAGAATTTTACTTTTTTATATTATACAAGTTGATCTAACTATGAAAGTCACTATTTCTCTTGCTATTCTTTTTGGTTTATTATGCAATAACAATAAAAATGCTATTAAGTCATAGTCTCCAGTGTGTACATTTTTCAGGATTTTGCATTAGCATAAAATAATAATGAAGACAAAAACTTTCAAATTCAAACATTAGAAGAAATATAAGCTGTATTCTTAAATAATAAAATATTTACGTTGGTCAACTTTCTGTCACTATGACAAGTACCAAAGATCTATGTAATTATTGGGAAGAAACGTTTATTTTAGTTATGGTTTCAGAGCTTTCATTTTGTGGTTACTTGTGTCTGTTGTTCTCGATCTCTTGTAATGCAGAAAATAAATGCAGGGCGATAAAACCACTTACCTCAAGGCTACCGAAAGTCAAAGGAAGAGAAAAACGCTGGCTCAATATGCCTTCCAAAGCCAAAGGCCCAGTGATATTATGTCCAGCAGTCCCCTACCCTAAATGGTTCCACTGCTACCCAGCAACGCGACAGGCGGGGGCCAAGACTTTACTTAGCATATAGGCTTTTAAGAGACATTTAAGATCTAAACTGTAACACATTATTTGAACAAATATATATGCATATATATATATATATATTTATACAGACATACATATGCATATATATATATATATATATATATATATATATATATATGTCTGAGCTAATCTCTAAAAGTGTGTTAGCAAAATAGAAATACATGCAGTGCTTTTATTATTAATACCTCATATAATGTACAATTCTACAAATGTCCTCAGAAAACAATGGTAAGAGCAAAGGTCATTTTTTAATAATGTGTCGGGATAGAAATTACAATAATAAAAATTATTTTTGCCTCCTTTTTATTTCCATATCAAAATCCCATATGCTCTCTGGAGAAAGGCTGAGAAAAAAATTCTATGTACAATCAAATGAGCAATTTTTTATAATGGGACAAAAGGTCTCAAAGTGCAAAATATATTTTAAAAGAAAAAAGAAACTAAAGTAAGAGTAATATTTTATAAATATAAAGTACTGATTATATTTTAGATAATATAATGTTTAATTTAAAATCATAATATGTTCTTGTGTTAGTACATGTCATACAAATTTTTTATGCATTAGGAACCGGTATTGTACAAAACTCTCTATCCTTTGATTTAATTTAGTTTTAACTGCAGTAGTTTTAATTGCAGTAGAAACAAGAAAACAATTAATATACTCCAGGAAGTATTAAGGTATTAAAATATTGTGAGTCTTTGACTGATTGCATAGCTCTAAATTTAATTAGGTTCATGGAATGTGTTTAATATAATGCAAGAACTGTTGTTATGACTCGCACAAACCACTAGGAGTCGCTGATTTGATAACTCGGGGAATTCAGAGAGAAAAGCCAGTACATATTAAACATACACCAGGGGAAAGGGTTCTGAGGTTGACAAAAGAAGTCAGGTACGTCTTGCTTGTCTGACCATTCATTTTACCTTTACATGTATAGTGTCAGTGAACCAGATACAAAGGTCTAAGTGGCGTGTGTTCTTTAAGGCAAGCTGTCCCCCACAGTATTCCACTTTTGACTGTTGTCATCAATGTGATAGGCACGAAGTCATGGCAACTAGGAATATGTGAAAGGGACCAGAGAGTGAAGCTGAGCCAGTTTTCGGATATAAAAATTCTCTATTTGTATTTTCTAATTTTCCTAAATCAAACTCTTTCAAAGCTTTAAACACATTCAATGAACCTAATTAAATTTAGAGCTATGCAATCAGTCTAAGACTCAAATGTATTTGTATAGACATCTTTATTAAATTTGATACTTTTTTTAAAAAAGAAAAAAAAACTTCCAGAAAGCTGGGGAAAAGAAAAATTGCACATATTTAGTCAAAAAATTTCTAAGAAAAAAGTAATATTCTGAACGAATATTATTCCAGATGGAAGGATTTATTTTTCAAAAGTACATCTGATACAACATTTAAATATCTATTAAATCTAGTTTAGGATGGCATTACTTATTTATTTACATAAGTGAATAAATGCTTGATTAGCCATGAGGTCAGAGTTATTAAACAAAATCTAACATAGGAAATACAACAAAGATGGAGAATTCCACAGAAACAAGTCTCTTCTCCCAGTCCTGTCTGCCGAACTCTAACACACAGCAGCATGTTAACACACCCAGACCCTAATTTAGGTAAAACTGAATTCTTATAGAGGAGCAATTCAAGTCAGTTTATTTTTGGAAGATTGTGTTCTATGTTTTGCTATTACTCTTGTATTCCAGTTTAGATCTGAAGTCAAATAACATGCAATTTTTAAAATGTAATCTCTGCCCCACAAGTGACAATTGTGACCCTTGGGTGTGACAATTGTTGATCCATACTTTTTATTGTCAACTAAAGGACTGTCTAGCTCTACCTGTTTCTAATTAACCAGTTTGTGTCTTCTGATGAGAAATCATGGAAGTGGGTTTTGGAAAAAGAACTTCGGTATGTGATTAAACACCCCAAAATCTTTTCCGGAGAGGAACCTAGATTTTCTATCAACAGCACAAGACAAATCTAATGGTGATGAAGCATGGGAGCCCAGAGGTCACTTTGCCTCAATTTTACTCGTTGTTGCACTAGGGTTCCCCGCCTCTAGAGCAGGCTATTGACTCCCGCCATCCTACAAGGTCTAGAAGACAAATTGCAGGTTGTGCCTGACACACAGTAAGCCCCCAAAAGATGGTACGACTATTGATATGTCCATCTAGTTCCCATAAACATCATTTTCCTTGTCATCTTTATTAAAGCAAATTTACCTACTTTGGTGCACAGAAATGATCTTGTTGCCTACCTCAATTTCTTTCAGTAATTTTGAGAAATAGGAAGAAAAGATTTTTGCATAAGTACTTTTACAGACACATTAAGTAGATATTTCTTTATTTTTGATACAGGATAGTGTCAACTCAATATAAGATGCTCTGTGGATTACAATGGCCAAAATATTTTTTTTTCATATTCCCCTCAGCTTCATGTAAATATCTCTATCATTAAGTACATTTTAAATCTAATATTAGAGTTTATTTCAAACTTTCACAAGCTTATAATAAATGTTTTCTGCAAAGTAACATCATGAAAGTGATTAATTTTTTCTTTAGAAAACTTAAGCGGTTAATTTTGAAAAGTTCACTAAAAACATCAATTGTAGAATCAAGAATACTACAAAACAGGTGTCTTAGTTACTTTTTCATTGCTGTGACTCAATACCTGACACCCACAAACTTAGGAAAGGAAAGGTTTATTTTAGCTCACGGTCTCGAAGGTCACAGTCCATTCAGGGGTGGCCGGCAACAATCGAAGTACACGGCAGAGAGAGAGGTGGAGGCAGCTTCCCCGGACAAACAGGAAGACGAACTGAGGCTAGTTGAGACTAGTCCCCGCCCCCAGGAAGGCAGGTGGAGCTTATATATCCTTTCAGGTCTCCGCCCAGTAACCAATCCCTCCTGCATCCAGGTGCGGCCAATACACACCGTTAATCCTAACTCAACTGCAATCCACCCCTCCAGACCAGACCCCAATCCACCAACATCACATGGTTCCATTAAAATACATGAGACTTTTGGGGGACATTCTTGATAGTAACCACAACAACAGGTAAAGCTTAGGCTCAGGCGCTAGACTGACTCATCTCTAATTGTGATTCTGCCATCTTCTGATTACATGCACCACTTGGAAAAGCATAAGTTTGGTTGTGTTGACACACACATCATGATTTTTAACAGATTGACAAAGTTTCTTTCTCATTTGTACCTTCACTCTTTCTTTTGAATTTTATCTTTTTTTCCCAATCCTAGGTGACACAGATTTTATGTAGCACTTCTTCTATGACCACAGAGGCATGTAAGAAAATGAGAGGAATTTTGCACAGGTACTCAAATCTTACGCAATCAAAGTACAGACACTCTCTATATATTTATTAGCCAAACAAAGTTGCATAGTCACATCAAAATTTAACAATGAGTTGAATAATTCTTCCAAAGTGAGAGGTCTCATAAATTTATAAATAAATATACCTTTAATAATTCTGAGTGTTCAAGTAGTAACTATAAATAAGGTTAAGGAAAGGTAGACATGTTATTTCTTCAAATTTTTGGCCAATAAAATGACAATAATTAGAAAACCTTATTTTGTGAGAACAAAATAACAGATCAAGGTAGGTTTGAAAATATGCAAGCACGAGTGGTTATAAAGTGATGATTGTTATTTGAGGCCTCACGTGGGAAAAAACAATAGTTTAAAAACTACAACTTTTAAAATAAATAATATCTTATTGACTATCTCACAAGTGATCCCTCAATTTCACAGCATTATTTTAAAAGGGAATAGGAGTATTAAATTGAGGAGAAATGTATGCGTACTTTTCTTCCACTTTAATGTAGTTAATGTATTGTGTATACTAGCAAAAATAAGTGGGAAAATTTCAAAAATAGAATAGACAAATGAGACAATTTGTCAATTGTCTTCAGTCTTGAATCCAGTATAGTCCTCAGATTATGAGACATGGAAAATTTTGAGGGTTTTCTAGATATTTTTACATAAAAGCAGAAAAAGTGTGAATATTCATCATATATCAATCAGAAAGGATTAGAAAACACCAAGCTAACCAGTAGCACAGAGTTTTGAATACGAATGACAGATAAGCAGGCTAGCAAATAGAGAAGGAAGGCCTGTTGTGGATGTGGGTGGTCCCAGCCAATTAACTGGTAATTTGGTTATATAAAAGTGAAGAAAGAAGAGGCTTCACAGCTTTAGCTTTGGAAAAGCTCTGGCCTTCACCACGGCCTCTGCGCAACAATAACCATGGTACACATGCTTCCATCTTTGCCATCACTGGTGGACATCAGCCTCCAAAGCTGACTTACTGCAGTCTTCATCATTAACTCTAGATAGTGGTTTGGACATGATCATTCTACAGTGACCTTGTAGATCTCTGATCTTGGAACGATGTCCTTTCATCTCTGTGCCTGAGTAGCTACTGGAACGCTAGCTATTGCAGGTACAGATGGTTAATTGGACTGTATATATTATATTATTGACATATAATACACCTCTATTCCATTTTTAATAACTAATACAGAGAGCTATTTTCACTGAATATATATATATATATATATATATATATATATATATATATATATATAGACTATTATTTTTAGAAAACCTGAGTTTACCTCCTTGTCACTTTGTCTATCTTCTGCTAACAAGATGTTAAATGTTTAGTGCATTTACATGTCACCTCAAAAAAGTTTTTATAAAATGGCACATGTGACGCTCTGTGATAAATATGACCATTTCCACTTCTCAGAATTTAAGTGGACTGTAACACTGACCTTCTAACAGGAAGAAGTAGTATGTGTTAGAAAAGAAACATTCAGAAATATCCTTAACTTGTCACATTTCAGGAAGAACTCAGAAAAATTTGAAATTACAATGTATGCCCATATGTGTGTGTATAAATATATATGTGTGTGTGTTTATGTATGCATATGTTATATGTATAGTTCCTCTGCCATACCTTCTTACCATAACATTTCTGCCTCTTAACTGGCCTAAAAGCAATGAATCCAGCTGTCCGTGTACTGAAATCTTTGCAATCATATACCTACATACATCTTTCTTCTTGAAGTTTATTCATGTCAGGTATCATGCCACAACAATGGAAAACAATTACTCAGTTAATATGCTTACATAGGCTTCTTGACAGAAATTTGCTAGCTGTTTGAAAAATTATGTGATGAATAAAAAAAGCTTATTTTGGCTGCTAAATGATTGTATTATTTCACACTGTTATCAATAGATGTGTTACATGGAGCAATTCTTTTTAGAGATAGCTAAAGAATGATTTTCTAGAATTTAAATTTAAAGATCAGTGCTTTACTTTATGCTAGCTATTGAATTAATAGCTCTACATCTATTTTTTTAAACAGAGGAAAGGTTTTTGCATGTGTAGTTAATATTTCTAAACATGTCGCTCACATATTTCAAATAGACAAGCAGCAAGGATCATCAGACACCCAGAATTCATAGTCAGCTGACCACCTGAGACTAAGAAAATCTCCCCATAGTTGATATTATCTCAGAGGTCACTACCTCGTGTCATAGCAGCACCGAGGAACCCAAGAGTGCTCTACGCTGTTTACTCTGTGCAGGACTCGGCTCACTAAACTCAAATATTACAGAACCTCCTGTCCTTGGAGAAAGAAAGACATATCCCAGATTATTGTTCTAGACATTTTCTTGGTGCATAATATCCAAGACTTTAAAGAGAAAGAAGAGCTGAACAAGCCAATAACATCTGGGGACTTGCCCTCTTGCATTCTTAAAAGGTGTGCTTAGTTTTGATCTTATTTAAAACATTCTGTTACATTATCTGCCAGTATTTTAATAGCTACATTATTAACATTTGTATTATTGACTCAACATGGTATAATATTATTGGAAATAGAGTAACATATCTTAAAGTAATACATGTTCATTGTTGGAGGTTCTGTTAGTCTGGAGTTTGGGCAAGGCTTATCTGGGTTCTCTGCTTCAGAATGACACAGGCCATAGAAACCACTTTGGCCTTTGGTGTATTTGCATATCTGATGGCAATCTGGAGAAGCACTTCCAAGTTCATGTGGATGTCAGTAAATACTGGATCATTGAGGACTGTCAAACTGAGAATTTCAGATTCTTCCTAGTTGTGGTCCAAGTGTGACCACCAGTGTGACCAGTGACCAGTGTCGTGACTCTCTCTGGCCAATTCCATAGCCATCCCATTACATGGCAGTCAGCTTCATCAAAGCCAGCAAAGGGCAGCCTATGTGTACTATAGACACTACAACCCTGTGTAATAGGATCATACAAGTGAGTGAATGTTTCCTCTCAAGATTCCGATAATGAAGCCTTAACTTCTGGTCTGGTTATGCCATCAAAGGAAATAGTGAAGGTTAAATGAGTCACAAGAAGAGGTAGTGTAATGTTTTTAATGAGTACTAGGAGAGTGTGTAGAATCAATCTCTCCCTCTCCCTCTCTCCATGAATTGGGGAAAAGTAGATGAGGTTACAATAAAATGTTGGCCATCTACTGGATAGAAATCCAAGCCACTTGAACTGTGATCTTTGTCTTCTCTAACTACAGACTCGAGAAAAAATAAATTCTGATTAGTTATAACGTGTGATTTGTGTGTTTCATTGATTTTTTGAAAGAAGCCTGAAGAGACTGAGAAAGTTGACTTTTCTATAGTTCAAGTCATAATCACATCCCAAAGGAAGAGACTTGTGCAAGACACAAGTAGTGTAAGGTCTAAGTGTAGCCATAGGTCTATGTGATGTGAATCTGTACTAGTAGGATTTTTAAAAAAGTTATTCTTGTGTGGTTCATTCTACTTAATGTCCATGTTAATTATTAAGGAACTTCAAATATATTCCCACTGTACCTCTCCAAACCTTGCAGGTTTGTACTTTCTGCTCTTTGAAGTTTGTCATGATTGTGTGGTTTTCTATGACCAATAAAATGTCATTGGATGACGTTGTGTCATCTTAAAGTGGAGGCTTTAAAAACCAGTAAGTTGCTCATGTTGGTCCTTCCTTTTGTCTTAAAAGAAAACATAATTTAGAACAGGGATTATGTGAGCTTGGCTCTTTGCATCACTTGTTGAGAAAAATCTTCATTTCTAAATGCTACTAAATACATAAGATGAAAAGAAAACAATTTTTAAAATTAAAAGTAATACAATTCTAGAGATATTTTTCTATAATCTAAATCAAATTACTCTGAAGCATAATTTTTCACTTTTTTATTTCTAGGTATCATCCCTACTAAGTATTAAGCTCTGTGGAATTAGAGACTGTTCCTGTTTACCACGATTCCTAGTTCTTTGTCTTTCAGATACAGTGTTCACCTCACAAATATTTATTAAATGAATTACAAGTAAATAAAAGAGATTTCACATTGCTTTTTTTACATGCTAGTCTCTTTATTCTGGAATTTATTAAATATTTTGTGTTTTTAATCAAGGGTCACATGTCTTCTTATGATTTCAACAATTCCTTTTTTAATCTGTTACAAGCATCACACAGTTTCTTGACCTCATAGATTTTCTTTATTGTTATGAAATTTTATATTCTCATATCAGAGATTTCTTTCTCCAAATTCTTAAATCTTGAATTATTCCTCCCAACTTATCTGTTCTCATCTTTACTGTTCTAAATTAACAGCTGATTGATTAGACTATGATCTCTATTCAACTCTTTTCGCTTTAACTGTCTGTTAATAATCATCACCCCCACCCCTCCATCTCTACTGCTGTAAGTTCACTTTTTTCTTTCTCAGCCATTTCTGCCAAGCCTAGAATCTTGTTTCTGAGACCTGAAGTTTAAAAATGTCTCCTATAAACTTATTGTAAATATGCTTTCCCAAAATGTCTAAAGACATGTTTCTTCTCCTGATTCCGAGATGCAGAATTCAATGAGGTTTAGCACTTTTTTGCATATATTCTATGTCAAAGAATGAAATTGCGAACAGATGAGACAAGATAGAAAATGACGGATCTTTATTTAGAAACACAAGTTGGAGGAGCCAAAGCTCCCACTGTCTGGGAAGGGTCCCAAGTGGGTTGCCCCCTGGATTGTAACACTTAGCCAACAATATCAGCATCCACATAATTTCATTAGATCCATCTAACTGTACCATGAATGGACAGACAATACTACATTATTTACATTTTTACTAGTGTTCAGGCTATTTTTACTGATTATCAGATGTAACAGAGAACACAATCAAAATAATAAATTACTATAATATATCAATTGAAATTAAAATTGAATGATGTTAAAACAGGCACCTATAAAGTTATGTGTACTTGTACTGGCATGCAAACTATTACTAAAAGGTATCTCTGGAAGGTCAAAATAGTTAGTTGTTAAAAGTAGATGAACATTTAAAAATGAAAAACAAGCTAACCTTTTCATGTATAAACCTTTGTGATGGACTTTGTCAGTTTATTTAATTTCCATGAAGCTAAATTTTCTCCTGAATTAAAAAAGAAGTAGCATTTAAAAGTTTATGTCATAGATAAGAATTGAATGGAATAAAACATGTTTACAACCTTTATGAACTTTATATCTCCTTGGAAATGTTAAGTAATATAAACTGATATGTTAACATTATTTGGAAAACATTTGCCTCTTGAGTTTTAAGTATTTTTGTTATTACTATTTTCAACCACTTATGAATTTTCTGTTATCTTTTATTGTTGCTAAATGTGAACCACAAGTAATAGACGAAAAGAATGTTTGTCCCAACATTTTGGAGACCTACAGGTAGACTTTTAAGAAAATACACACAGAACACCAAATTTGACAAGGTAACTACATGCTCTCTAAAACTGGCTTCAGAGGTATGTCAAGAAAAAGAAGCTTTGGAAGGTAAGTCTAAAATTAAAAGAAATGGTTATTTTAATACTATATATGGGAAAATTGTTTAATAACTGATATGAGAAAATGCTTCCCAACAAGTTATAAAGTTTAGATGCACTATGTAATATTATAACAAAACTTTTATCCTTAAGCTTTACAGAACTATGTTTACATTCCTGAGTATTCTAAAAGTCATAAAAATTCTGATAATCCATTCCTAACTGTCCTAAGTTTTTTTTTTTTTCCATTTACAAACAAAATCAATTCTACCTATCTGTGTTTTAGGGGTTAAAATTTATGCTATAAAGAGGAATTTCAAAATAAATTGCTAAATCAGTTGCTGATGTGAGAAAATTGGAAAAGGAACATTTTATAAAATATTTTTATGATAGTCAAGTAATAAAACCTGTTATGTATAATCTACCATTTCATACTGTCAATAACTTTGAAGAAGCTATTAATATATTAAGTTTTCTATAGCTTTCTCTGAAACATGTAAAGAAATTAATTTGGTCAAAATTTACACAGTAATTGTAATTTATATGTTTTACCCATGTATGTGAGCAAATAATACTAGCTCACTAATAATGTAGTTGTTTAAAAAGATCATAATTATGAAACATATTGTTTTTCATTTTTGGTTAAAGATGAAAATGTAATGTTCTCTTCACATAGGAATACTTTCTAGATCATTTGTTTACCCTTTAGGGTACTACAAAATAACTAGAACACGTGCACAATAATACGAAAGGAATATTTACAGAAAGTGCAGTAGATCACTTCTGTAGTTTAGAAAACTTTAAAGAGCGACTTTAAAAGTGTCAAACTTCCTCAAGTTTCAAGTGATCCTAGTTCTCCGTAATGTCACGCTTTATTCTAGCAAAAATTACACTGGTTTTTACTCACCATGTAGGTGAAAGAACACAAAACAGTAATTTGAAAGGGAAGCACTAGTTTCCGCTTTATAATTTTTAAGACTTTGTAAGGAATATATCTAGTCATTTTTCCTTCATTTACAAATCAATGATGATATTTATGGTCCCAATTATCTGTTCTTTACTTTAAAATTCTACCAATATTTTGGCAAAAAAGACACAGAATGCTTTTTGATTATATATTTGAAGAAAATGTTGCGAAATATATGTGAACTTTGGACACTTTTCACTATATTAAATACCTGTATGTAAATTTCGTGTAAATAAAAAAATAGAAAGGTAGAGAAAATGCAAAAACAAAAGAAAGAAATTCACTGTTTAATTAAGAAGTCAGGGAAAACAAAATTGGCAACTAACAAGCCTGCTATTTGCTAGTATTTTGATTTCTGAACAAGTAACTAAGTAAGTTGTCAGAAGTTTATTTTCCTAGTGTTAGAAATTGATATGAATGGGTGTCATGGCATCATATTGAAGATATAAAACCACAGAGGTTGTTTTTGACTTAGGACTGTTCAACTTAAAATTCTTGGCTTTGTGATGATGGAATAAAAACTACGCACTTGGTAGAAACTGTTCTTTGAATTTTGATTTCTTCCTAGGCTAAGAATACATACTTTGTCATATTCTCAGGTTCTGTGATATGACAGAGGGATTTAGCTACACATAACCATGTCAGTCACATGACCCTGAGGATAACTAGTAGGTTCTATTTAGTGTATTGTGTTCTTCAGGTGTGATGTTCAGTAGGTTATGTGTAAGAAGGTTTTTTTTGCCTCACTATATTTTTTGTTAGTCATGGGTTTCTTGGAGTATAACCGCATAAGCAATAAAGCCAGTGTGTGTGTGTGTGTGTACATGTGCACACTAAGGACATTAAAGTTTGGTTTTTCTCTATGGTTATGCACATATTACGTATTTAAAACAGATATTATTTGATGAGGTATGGTGACTATAGAAAATAGTTAAGAATCCATTTTTTTTATTTTGAAGATCTAAAGTGTTTCCAATTCTGCTGAAAGTAATTAGAAGATATGAAAATAATTCAGTAAATCATGAAAGTCATTGAATTGTCTTAGGAAGACATATATTTTATTTGAGAGTAAAAGTATTGAGAGTCTCTTCCATTATAGTTTCCAATAGTAAGCTACTTCTCAATTTGCTAAGCAAAACTTTAGCGTTGTTAAAGAATGCTATAGTTACAGTTCCAAGGTATTTGAGATACTTAAACTCATTGAGTGTTAGTAACAATCTCTGAGTTGTTGTTATATATACTGCCTCACTGTCTATGATTCACCACACAAAGAGGCACATGAAGGACGAAAGATGAAAGTGGGAAGTAGCCCTGAGGTTATGTCAAAATTTAGCCTTTCTGCCACGTATTGTCTACCTCTACCAGCTCGGGTCGCTCCTCAGGACTGGCATTCCTTATGCAATTTAGACTCTATTCTTAAGATGTATTTTAAAAAAGACCTTTCATGAATCCTCACAAATTTCTTCACTTTGAAAGCCAGTCAGATTGGGGAAAGCAGTGAAAGAATAAATGTCAAGTGATACGTTTCAGAAAGTACTGTCCCTGAGAATAAATAGTTTTTAAATTTATGGATCTAAAAGCTGAAGGTTAGCACTTATCTCCTGATCACCTTTGTAAACTCCATGATAATTTAAAACCATATGTTGATTTAAAGTGCTATCCATAGCATGTTATGAAGGGACTTCTTTTCAGTCGTCCTTTCCCACGTATGTGATTTTCTATTTGCCTGACTCAAAAGATTAAGGCGAAAGTAAGCTCATTCTTTATTGCAAAGATCTATTATTGAGTATTGTAGGTCTGAATACACTTTTGTTTTCTTTGATTAGAACTATTACTAGCTGGGAACATTGGTGCGCAGTCACGATTTTCATAAGCTTTACTTTGTCAT
Organism: Ctenodactylus gundi; assembly: GCA_004027205.1. Classification (NCBI taxonomy): domain Eukaryota; kingdom Metazoa; phylum Chordata; class Mammalia; order Rodentia; family Ctenodactylidae; genus Ctenodactylus; species Ctenodactylus gundi. The sequence goes on from PVKB01000390.1 coordinate 535,445, forward strand.
CCAAATCTGCATTGTTCAGTATAAATATTCTTATAGAAATAAATATTAAAGAATACTCATGTGAGACTCCTCCTGGCTTCTCTGCCAGGACTTGTTCTTTGTTTCTTCTTCTTCTTCTTCTTCTTTTTTTTTTTCTCTAAGGGAAACCTGCAAGGGTGTCCTCATGGCTTCTTAGCAAAGGACGTGTTTTTGGTTGATGCAGTAAACTGTCACTTGAGTAAAAAAAGAAATAAAATAAAATAGACATGCAAAAGAAAAAGATAGCATATTAATATCTCTGTATCCTTATGGAGCTATAAGTAAAAAATTTAGAAAAAATTCTCCACATCCAAATTAAATATGGTACAAGGATATATGCATATTTGTATACTTGGTCTCTGTTGTGTTTTAGTTACATTAGAGGTTGGAATTAAATATCCCTTTTAAAACAAGTAATACCAATTTTTATGATTCACAAATGATCAAATTCCAAGTTACTAGACAATATGAGGATTTTATTGTTCATTACACTGTGAGCTTGTATGTGTGCAAGTGAATTCACTTTTATTGTAATTATTAAAGGACACATGGTTTTATATCTTTATATTTACTGAACATGTATTTTTGAGTTTTAGACAATTGAACAGGCTTGGTATTTATTTAAAGTATTGTGATTTTATTTGAGTCATTTTATTTGACTTATTAAAACATGGAAGTTTTATTATCTGCAAGAAGATAACTCCTACTCAATTTAATATTTTGCTAGATTATGTAACAAACTATAATACAATTTATGAGATAAGGGGAAAAGGGGTTTCGCAAGACTTAGCGAGTGAACACTTTACAAATATGCAGATGTACAGTGTTGGGGGCAGTAGGTGGAGCCCTGAAGGCCAGGAGCACTGCCCATGCCTCGATGTGGGGTTATTTGGTCACATGGCCATTAGGTGACTGCAGTTGTGGCTCATGCAAGGTGTATAACCTCTGGTATACTACACACTCCCTTGAGCCTGCATGGGGACACTGCACCTCCAGAATTTAATGGTGCTGAGGCCACATGCTGAGAGAGAGAGAGAGAGAGAGAGAGAGAGAGAGAGAGAGAGAGAGAGAACTCAGGAGAGAGGACTATAAGAGAGGTCAAGAGCAGTAATCTGAGTCCTGAGAGCCAGTATGTAGCTTCCTTGAGACATGTTTATTGAAGTGAGCTTTTCAGTGATGAATGAGTCACCTGTGCTTCTGTAACTGACCTCTCATCCATGCTCCTGTGGCTAACCCCATCCATGTCCTTGTAAGTAACTCCTCTGCCATACTCCTGTAAGTAGCCACAGCAAACTCTGATTCACCAAGTTGGACTTCACTGTACTTTGGTGTATGGGCTGTGTCCTGCCTGGGTTTCATAGTCCTTTGTTTATACCTCTACAGGAAAAGATTCACTCAACAGATGTATATATGCTAGATTTACATATTGGAACTATACATGCTATGACTGACATTCTTTAAAATGCACACTATTTAGAAACAAGTTTAATAGATATAAAGTAATCTATAAGTACTCTTATATTGCATATTAAGTTAAATAGTTAATTATTCAAAATGAACAAATATTTTGGCAACTTTGTTCTTTGAATTCAATGCAACTCATTCTTACCACTTAACAGTTGGTCTTCATCTACTCGTGATGTCTAAACGTACTTTTCTATTGTGCAAATAGGTACACGTGTATGTTAGGTCATATGTGTATTTATGATATCGAACATTGTGTAAGTTTCTAAAGAGATCTGAAGCTATTCTTTGATATTTTGGTTCAGTCAATGCTACTTAACTTTGTATAACTGTTATGTATAAAATCGCATGGTTATAGCTAAACTACTGAGTCATAGATTCTAAATTTGCCTGACAAGTAAAATATAAGTTTGTATGTATATACACACATATATATATAATAGCTATGAGGCTAATTATAGCTAACATCTTTGTGTATTAAATACATGTTCCTCAAGTGTACAAGCATTTTAAATAGCAAACCTCAGAAACAAAGCCTTAGGATATTGATGTTTATAACAAAAACTGTTTGTAGTAAATATTTCAAGCTTATGTTTCTCTGTTCCTAAGTGTGTTGTGACACTTAAGTATCTCCCTAACAGTTTAAAATGAGTGTTAGTGACCTGCAAAGTAAATTTATAAACAAAACAATTGCAGTTAAAAAGATTATTTATAAAAATTACAAATCTAGGTGAGGATTTATTTGCACCATTTGATATTATAATTAGACAATAGTAACCAATTACTGATGCTATTTTACCTTAACGTTTATAAAATAAGTATATTTCAGAAACACAATAAAAATAGTTTTTGTGATATAATAATATCATCACGATTATTGTGCTAGAATACTATTTTCTCTTTTTATGCTTTTAATTTATACTTTTTGTAAAACTTTAACTGTTATCTGATAACTGTTCATCTGTTAATAATCTTCAAGAATATGAAGAGAATCTAACAGAAAATCCAAACAGCATGTAAAGATTATTGGCTATCATTAACAGCACAAAGATACAACATTGACTCCTAAAGCTGGCCATGATTAAAGAGAAGAGATTACTATTTTCTGGGTGTATGTTATACTTTGAAGTGCTTAATATCTAAACTATAATAATTAATACGAAGATCTACTGCTTCTACTTCAATACACTCTGAGTGCTCAACAAATGAGGCTTAGAGACTGTAGCTAAAAAGGTAACAGATAAAGCTGAGTGAAAAGAAACAATTCGTGGCCCTTGACCTTTAAGGTTGTCCATGACCCAGTGTACAATTGTTCCCCTCTGAAAGGATCTTGCAACTCCAGTGAATCACTCAACATCTCAACCAGCGGCATTGGTAGGCCCCAAAGGACAGGAGTCAATTGATGAGAATTCTGTATAAAGAAAGTTAGTAAAGAGGAAAAGATTCCATGCTTTCAAGGAAAACCATATGGTCAGAGAGGATCATGACTCATCCTGGGACACAACACAAGTGATAGAGGAAGAATCTAGAATGGCTGAATATTTTCACCCAGCACTCAAAGTAACCTCCAATGAACCAATCAAAAAGTTTATGTAAAGATTAATTTTGGTCTTTCTTTGATTTGGCCTTCAACACTCAGCTGAAAACTATAACCAAAAGTAAAGTAATAAATAACAACATAAATGAAAAGGCTAAGCTACATATAAATTAGCTCTACAAGGACTATACTAACTTATTAACAGTCTCAAGATCCACTTGTAACATCTTAACTTACAGTCAGGAGAAATCTGAACTGTGAATCCTACTAGCTTTTCTAGAATATGTCTTTCAATCTCTCATAATGTATCACCAATGTGCTACTTTTAGCATAAATTAAAATATCCCTTAGGTTGAACTTCTTATATAGGCTTCTTGAAGGATAAAAATGCCAGGATAAATATTCTCACTACTGAGCATTTATACTTTTATGGTATGAGCCAACTCTATTATCTACTTTAGGGTTTGTGTCTTATCTGTTGCCAATCACTACAAAATCTTCAGGTCTACCAAATAAAAGCCTGACCCTAGTTCTAAGCTTTTTAATAATTTCAGTTTTAAATAAAGAAGTAACTCTTCCACTATACCTGTTGTACTCGGATAAGCACCTAAATACAAACATAGGTTAACATTAAAGGTAATTCACCATTATTCTACTTTCAATTTCAATGCTTGTCCAATATGCTTATAAATTTTCTATCTTCCAGACTTCTCCAGCTCTTAGTCAAGCTTATGTCAACTATGCTATAGAAACAAAATGAAACAAAACAACAACAACACACACACACACGCACACACACACACACACACACGCACATAGATACATGTGTTTCTGACAACTTTGCAAAAATGAATCTGGTGCATTGTTAGACCTAAGGCAATGTTAGATTCTACTTTAAGCCTTAGTGACTTATAAAGCCCTACCTTATGTCTTCTTAAGTTAGTCAGGATGAGCAGTTTGGTGGCGGGCTGGGCAAAGTTCAATTTCCTTGGTCAGTTTGAATCAGTAATAAAATATACCACAAGGCCCTTGTATTATTAAGAACACAGTAAAAAGTCTCAGGGTGAGAAATGAGGTAGGAGAGAAAAGTAGATAAATAGAAGACAATTAAAAGCTGCATTGTTATTATTATTATTTGAGTGTACATTTTTAAAACATTGCTTAATAAACACCTTTATGCTTTTTACTGGCATGTTCTAAATGGTTTTTGTCATTCAAATAGCAAACATGCAACCTACTCCACTTGTTCAGTAAATCAAGGTTTCCCATATCTACTTTTGGAAACCTGATTGGATCCTATACAGTGGCAAAGCCATATATTTAATTCCTAATATGAAACTAAGAGTACTTATAGAATTTTAGAGTCAGAAGGCACATCTAATCCTAAATTTTTATGTTCAAATGCCATCATTATTAAATTTAATACTGTATTAGTTCGAGGTCCCGAAAAAAACTGATGCTGAGACACAAATTACTGTGCAAATGATCTATTAGATAAGAGCTCCTATGCAGATACAGTCAAGCAGGAGAGACTTAAGGAAGAAACCAAGAAACAATACAATACAATGTCAGGCAAAATTTTCAGTTTTGCTTCTCCTGATGTGGTGAAAAAATTCTAGCATGTTGTAAACTAGGCTTTCATTTCACTAACTTCTCATCTTTTTACTTCAAGCTGCCAAGGCTGTTTACATACACAACGGTATCTTCCAAGCAATTCTGACTCAGTTCTTTAAAGAGTCACAGCTGTGGCTGTGGGAAGCAAAACAAAGAAGAGGCAAATTTAGGTGAACTGAATGAGAATTACAACAATGCACCTTGAGGAAAATGGGTGAAAGGTTTATAGTGTTCACTCATTTGGCCGACAGAACAGCACCATTTCCTTTTACAATTATGACTCTAAAACTGGTTTATGAGAACACAGATTTTCTCATTAGTGTAGACTAAAAGTGACGGGGCAAGTATTGAAGCCTGGGACTTCTTTTTATGGTACCTAAAATTATGGCTTTTAGATATTTCACAAAGCATACACATACAACGGACAGGAACTAGAGGTGGGCGCATTAATTAAGCCCTACCTTAGTAGAAAAATCCTCCATATATGAAACTCAAAAGTGTTAGTTTAGGCCCTGATCTGCATCTATAGTCTGGAATTGTCTGAGCTGAGAACATATGTCCAGAAATGACTCAATCACTCATTATCTTCTCAAATCTGTGGAGGCTTCTAATTTAACATTTAAATTTCAATCTCTCTCTCTTTCTCTCTCCCCCTTCAGAATTTCTATTTTTGCATGATACCTTAATACTGTTATGATCACATTTCCTATGTTCTCCATCACAGTATTTTCAAAATAAGACATCAATTAATACAATTTTAATAACTTGTAAATTAAAAGTTTAGGTAATAAAATTATACTGCTAAACAAGGTTTCTAGAAATTACTTACCTAATTTCTATTTACACCGACATGTTATTAGCAAAATAAATCAAGTGTTTATTAGATTTGATATTTATTTAAATCCCATCTCCACCTGAACATTTCTGGTGCAACAACCTAAGAATTCTGTCTACATCAGCTGCATTTGTCATGGGGTGTTCTCCTATGGTACTGACTCTTTTCTCATTCCCATGTGTCAGAAAACTAAAATCTCAGTATGTGTTATATTCCCAGGTTTGACATGAATTTACTTTCAGGTTATGTCTGATATAGTTACTCTGTGAAGTTTTCTTTCTATCCTTGTTAAAATAAATCTTCCTGAGTTTTGCTACCACCCATTTATTTTTGCCCCATTATCATTTGGAGAATGAGGGAGGAGTGATTTGGACCGTGACTGAAGGTTCCACACTTGTGGCCTTGCTCACAGCTTTCCTGCCCCTGCTGTGTGCATATGTAAAGATCACACTGACACTTTCCTACAAGGCTAAGCATTTGTTTATTAACTCTCTCTTTAGAATTCTCTGAGATGGTTTCACAGTAACTGAATTAATTGGATATTTTATTTTACTATTACCACAGAAAATGATGTTGCAAATTTGCTCTTTCTCTTTAATACCCTTAAAAATTGTTTTCTGTTGGTTTGAGAATGTCGACCAAAGATGAGTAAGCTAATTGTCATGCAGCTAAATATAGTTTATATTGCTACTGAAAAACCTAATAATTTGTCATAATTTGGCATTTTACTTAAACATTTGACAGTTTTGTTTGTGTGTTTGAAAAATAAGGAGCTGGAAGCATAGCTCACCAGTTACAGTATAGTGGAGCATGTCTAATCCCAGCACTGGGGAGGCTGAGAGTATTGCCATGCGTTGGAGGCCAGCCTGAACTATGCAGCGAGTTCAGAACTAGCCAGGGCTGTGGAGCAAGACCAGGCCTCAAAATAATTAAAATATATTTTTCAATTTGTTAAAAAAAGACAAAGAAAAAGAGTCCTTTGAAGCCTGATTATTGTAAAATGCTGTGATTATTGTGAAATGTTGTAACTGTTGAAGTCTTATTGTTTCTAAAGTGAAATTTTAGTTATAAATAATAATTATGTAGTAGATCAATAAAAATAAAAACTTTAAAAACATGTTTATGTCCATGATTAGCTTGCTTCATAAAATACAGAATATTAAAGAACTATTTTGATGTAATTTAAAATAATATGAATGGAAATAATAATGCTTCTTTTCACAGACTCTAAGCATCAGTATTTAATCAATACAAAAATTAAGTTTTGTCTCCCTAATATTTGTCCAAATAAAGGTTTAACAATTGATTTAAATTAATACTAAAATTAATCATTTAATTAAAAATTTAACTTAAAGTTTATTAGTAAACAACTGACCTCTTGCTATTAATAAAACTTTAAGAGTCATATTTTATCTTAGTGTACATGGGAACAAATTACTTCAGTTTTTCAAAATAAAACACTTGATGACAGAAAGTAAAAACAAATAATTGAAGTCTTTTCAGTAAGCCTTTTGTTCTTAATCTCTTAAAGAGTAAATTACAAAGCAACATAGTCAATAAATTCTCTCCTGTAGCATTTTATTTTCTCCTTACCTAATCAATGTATTTTTGTTTAAGATTTGATTTTTTTTACTTTTTATATATGCTTACTTAAAAATTTATGCATGTATTGCATACAAAATGTCTTGAAATGTATTTACATGTAAAATGCATAATTCAACAAATTAAAATCTGTATTACCTTACATGATTTTGTGATAAGAAGACTCAAAATTTACTCTTTTAAGCCAGGTCAGCAGTGCACATGTGAGATGCCAGCACTTAGGAGCCTAACACTGGAGGATGTCTATAAGTTCAAGGCCAGCCTGGGCTACATACTGAGTTCGGTACCCACTCAGACTGCAGAGTCAGTCCCTGTCTCAAAAAAACAAAACAAAACAAAACAAAACAAAACAAAAAACTACGCTTTTGGCAGTACTCAAGAATATATTACTTTGATCTTTGGTATTAAAATATTTTTAAAAGATATAATTTTTAACAGATCTCTTAAACTTTTAATTGAAATTTCACTTATTTTGCCCACCAGTTTTCCAAATTCTTGTTACCAAATGATTCCATTCTCTCAATGCCATTATCCTACTTTCAGCTTCTGAGTTCAACTCAGAAGTGACATGTGGGTAGTATTTTGTGGTACTTGGCATGACTTAGTAGTATTTCATTTTGTACACATTCGACAGTCCCTTTATCCATTCATCTACTAATGGCTACTTCAACTGATTCCATATCTGGACTATTTTTAATAAGGGTGCAATGAACATGACCAATTCTCTGACCTGATCTCATTTTCATTGATTGTATACCCAACCGTGGAATTGCAGGGTGATTCCTACAAATAGTGTTTCTCTTCTCTTCTTAATGAGTTGAGGAGCCATTGTATATTTTCCTTTCTTTGTCTTTTATTAACATATTTTGTGTTAGCATTGCATCAGGTGTGGCTTCAGGGTGATACCTTCTACAGATGTGAACACTTTGTTTACTCTAACCAGTGACTTTAGTTCCTTTACAAAGAAAGAAGCATATTTGTGAATGTCATTATGTTTGTCAGCATTGGCAGGACAGTATTGTTCTCAATTATTTATATAGGGTTAATCGGTCACTGAAATTCCTTGACAGGGAAACACTTTCTGTAAGGGGTGAAAGGAGAGTTGGAAGAAGGAGGAAGACTGACATAGAAATTGGCTGCTCCTGCTGACTTCAAGGTGGAAGAGGGCGCCACGACCCAGAACCATGAACAGAAAATTGAAAGCAGCCTCTAGGAGCTGCAGATTACAATACTATAGTGGCTCCCAAGGAACTGAATTCTGAGAAGAAAAATGAAACAGATTCTCTTTTCAGTCTGCACAAAGTTTTGTTTATATCTTGATTTTAAGGAGGTTGGAGGAATAGCTCAGTTGTAAAGCGCTTGCCTAGTAAGCTCAAGGCCCTGACTTTTATTCCTCAGCAACACACAGGGTGGGCATGCTGGCACAGGCCTATAATTCTGGCACTATGGAGGCTGTGGCTGGATGATTGCCTTGGATTCAAGGCCAGCCTGGGCTCTACGGAAAGTCTGGGACCAGTCTAGACTACAGAGGAAGATCCTGTTGTTTTAGTCAACATTCCTATTTGTCTTTTAACATATCAGGAAATATAATAAATGCATGTTATTTTCAGGCACATGGTTTAGTGCCATTTGAGTTACATCAACAACAACAAATGTAGTTAACAAACATATCTATTTTTCTTTGGAGTTTGCTCATTATAAAATATTTTTAAATTAAAGTTGCAAGCTAATTTCTTTTTTATTTCATTTAGTTTTTTATGACCTAATAGACCTTTTCCACATTCATTCTCGTCACTTCAAAGAATATTGGATAAATGTATGTCAAGCATTCAATCGGACTATTCAGTAACAAGGCTGGCCATCAGGCTGTAGGTCAACAATGATCTGCTGAGAAGTATTTTTTTTTTGTAATTAGTAAATGTTTGTTATGATTATTTTTCATTCATGCTTCATGAATCTGGCAAGTGATAATCGAAAACGTGTTGAATGTTGTTGAGGTTTAAAAAAATATTGGTCCATCTCAAAATACTCCTCTCTTCAAACATGTTTGTCCCACTCCTTTTGACACAGAATTAGTTCAAAAAGTAAAATACGGTGAGCGCTACCACTGAGCGCAACTCTGAGGAAAGACAGGCTGGTGAAAGTACTACAGTAGGTTATTATCAAACTTATCTAGCATGATGCAACTTCCGGCTCTCCTCTAAAGCCAATCAATCAAAAAAGGTAATATTTTGTACTGATTCAGGACCTCAAGAAAGCCATAACAGCCTACCAAAACACTCAAGATGGGGCGATTCCAGATGTGCCTCAGAAAGTGGCAGGAAAGGCAAGTGAGGGGGGACTCTGGAGAAAAATTAGTGTGTCTTTAACTTAAATAAGTTTTGTTTAAATATATCTTATATTTTACAATCACATCTTACAAATGACCCATTTGGACTGCATTTTACAATTCCCTTTGCCTTTCTTCTTGGCTTATTAATATGTCAGGTCTTAACTAGTGATTCCATTTTCAAGATTTCTTTGTACACTTTGTTTCTTCATGTAGTTGTCTGGTTGTTCATTACATTTTTTATACTTTTTTATACTTTTTATACATTGCTATAAATTCTTCCCAATAGTAAGTTCAAATTGTTAATGGTCTTGCTCTGTTGCCTAAATATGTGTCCATAAATCTCATCTGCCACCTTTACTTCAAGTTTTGAATCTCACATTCATTAAGAAGTTATTGTACTTAGAAATAACTAAGCTTTCATTTGTAAGATTTGGATGCTATCAATTTTCTCAAGAGATAGATATAAGATGGATGGTGTGGAGGCTTTGTTCCCGCTAATAGAAAAAGAGGTTTATTGGTCACGCTGTTATGATTATTTTGAAGCAGGTAATCTAAACTCTCAGGTTTTAGTTAAAGAAGAAAAAGTGGCTAACAATAACTTATCAGTTCCAGATGACTGTATTTCTCTGTATTTCAGTGTTGTCTTTTTATCATGACTCAGACTGATTTACCATTATTTTGCAGAAATTGTTCTTAAAATGGAACTGTAGAAAGGCTGGTACCTTCTATTTATTTATTCTCTTTTATTTCCTTTGCTTTTTCTTATTTTTGCCAAATAAAGTTACATGTCAAAGTATAGTATTGACAGGTGAAATATTCTTCCCAGATTCAAGCTTGACATTCACATGACAACAAAATTACGTGTTATGAAAATGGGTAAATAATAAACGCAGCAATGCAATTCATCACGCCATCTTGATAACACATCTCATAGATTTTGTTGTAGGACATTAAATCTGCCTCTTATTTATGAACAAAGCCTCAATTATGTTTCGGATCATTTAGTGAGGAAATCCTGTAATAATCCAGTCAATTAATTTTTCAGGTGTGACATACACAAATATTCTCTTCTGTAGTTTCCAATTTCTTGTAAGTTTGTAGAGAAAAATTACAAGTATTAAGTAAGATATTCCATTAGTGAATATTAGCTATTCAGCTATTATCACATTCATTAAGATCTATCATGCATCTATAATGTAGAACTATCTTGTTTTAGGTATCAATAAACTGCAAATTCCTTAAAGACTTCAGGAAGGAGAGGAGGTTGAGAGTACTTAAAAATTCTCTCTTCATTTTATAGAAAGTGAAATATTTGCAACAAGGTTGTGTGAGATGATTCTACACACAGACATGGAAGACAAAACACTAACTCCCATACACACATGAGAAGCTTGGGGTAATGTATGTTGTTATTTCATCTTGAAATTTTACTTTTTTTTGTTTAGAGGGCAATTCACTTGTTCCTAGAGACTATTACTTCATTCTGTATGTCTAAAATTTTTCCAAATAGAGGCTTACTGTTTTTTTAGCAGTATATTTTTTCTTACTAGAACTATGATAATGAGTACATATGTTTTGAAAGTTTTTTCTTTGTTTAACCTAAACCAAATTAATCTCTATACTATCCCACAAATATAAGCAAAGTTTTAGTATAATGCACATATCCAAAAATACTATCTTTTACATTTCAGAAACATTCTGTGAATTAGTCTGTGAATTAATAAAGCATGTTGTTTTGTTCCCATATAACAAAAACTACAAAGTAGAAATTACAGGAATAGGTTATTTAGATTGTAATATTTGAAAAATGTCACAAAATGAGTTTTATTATTTAATATATACATATGTGAAAAATTACACAACAACCCATTAATATGTAATTTTTTTGTTTTCTTTAAATGAATTTTGATACCAAACAAATTAAAATAATTACAAATAGTCATAATACTTCTTTTTTTTCTTTAATTTCAAATATATAACTATGAAAGACTTAGTATTATATCAGTCAAGTGTTTGACAATGTTCCTATTGGTATACAAAACTCTTTAAAACAAAGCGATGGTATATTTTCCAAATTTGAAAGAAAGTTTTAAATTTTATGTCGTATTGATTTCTCATTTAGTTAGTTTCTTCACTTAAAAAATAATGGATAAATAGAAAATGAGAAAGAAAAATAAATTTTAATGGGCAAATCATATTGTAAGTTCAATTTTCACTATGATAGTGTCATAAAAGAGAAAAAATCCTTATATATTTTAATTTTACAATCATTTATCATATTCTGATTTATGTTCTTCTCATTATTAATCCTTTGAAAGCCAGATTCACAAATAGGTGAAAGAGAAAGAAAAGGAGTGAAAGGTCATTCTAATATTTTAGCGTGAGGATAACAATATTCAGGTATTCATCTTCGAGCATCTTTCTCTCACCAACTAGAAATTTCATGGGTAGCTTACCATATCTTTCAATAATGTTTATCAAAAAATGGGCACAAATGAAGAAAATGAGTTGCTTCAGAAATAATATGAGATAGAATAGATTTCATATGAAATATAAGTTAATCCATATTATTCTGTTTTTAAAGATAGATGATGCGTACATTCCAGTTCAATGTACTTCCAGGTAGTTGTACAGAATTTGCCCTTCAGCTTTTATATGTGAAAGCACTTCATTGGGCCCCAGCCTGGGGCCTTCACACAGTGCCACATCCCTCACCAATTTCCATCTTTGATGTTGACACAGGGTCCCACTAAGCTGTAATGTTGTTCATGTGGAAACTGAATTTATGATCCTCCTGCCTTAGCTTCCCAGAGTGCTGGGATTACAGGCCTATACCAATGGGTATGACCAAAATATGCATTTTAAACAACTTGTTCTTGAATTTAGACTCAGGTTGGTAGTTCTATAGAGTATTAGCAAAAATAATTAATACATATCCCCCTAGTTCCTCTTTATCAAAAATGAGACAAAAATAATTTTAATATCAAAGTCATTAAACCAGATTGAACTGGTTATAACTGACACGTGGATACATTATGCCCAGACAGACTGAAATTTAATTGTTTCATATGACTAGCAGATATTCTTCAAATAATCTAATTTTCTTTCTCAAAGAAGCGGCTTTAAGTCAGTGTACCATTTGCTGCATATAGGTGGTAAATTCACTTGTTTTTAACATTAGAAGTGTCAGCTAATTGCCATTACCCAAAGAAAAATATACACTTTCATCTTTGATGGTAGGAACAATTTTAACAATTTGGATACATCCCTTGGTATCCAATAAAAGTTCTTATGTCCCTTACTATTAACTACTAAGTATCTTTTTGTAGAACCTGGAGATTGTTGTTATAACGTGAGTGTTTGACAAATGATTCAGTAGAGATGAGAATCATCTGCTGATTTGAGCTAACAATGAGAGCATATTGGAATAGTTGGTTTGGTGCAATGAACCATGGGCTCATACGAAGGCTCACTTACTCCAGAAGGAGTGCTTTATGCAAAGAGAAAGTAGAAAAAGAGCAAGTTTACCTAAAACCGACCTTGGGCTTAGAGTTGCATGAGCAAGCATCAGGAGGAAAAAAAAAAAAATTAGGAGCTTTTGAACTGTTGGCAGTGTCCAAGGTGTTTTTGATATGAACAATGAGCCTCCTTACATCTTCAAATATCAGTTCAGATGATCTCCTCAGTTTAGCTGGAATTTAAAGAGAATTTGCTGGAGAGACAACAGAAACACAATCTCTTCCCATGTTAAGTATTTAGTGGGTCTCAGACATTGACACCCTTGCAATGGGCCGGGTTATAGAACCAGTGATTTGGGTCTGTCTTCAGTGAGGTTGAGGTCATGTTCTCTTGTATGTAAACCTTGTGGTCGTAATTTTAAAAATTCTGGTGAATAATATCTTATAAACTTGTTCACATCAGAAAGGCTGTACTATGTATTCCCTTTTTATTTAAATAGTTGATATTTCAGAAGGTCATTTGCCCTCTTTATTATTAATTGTACTCTGGTGTTATATAGTTTTTTGTACTATGTTCCATATTGTATACATAATAATTTGAAGAGATTTTAAAACTAGCATTTATTGTTTATAATTTAGGATTTCTGAAGTCAGCGATGGAAGATTGAGTCAATGCTACAGCCTTTAGCTACATTCTAGCAGCAGAAAAGCTTAAAAGAATAGTTTGAAAATCACCAAAAGAGTAAAATAAACAGAATAATCACACATACAGAATTTATGTTTCATCCCGCATATACTTTCTACACACAACTTGAAACTTTCATATTTTTAATTGATGCTGTAAAACTCTTTCCTTCTCCAAAATATTTTCTTTCTTCAATCTTTCTTTTACTAAAAATATACTCATACTTATATCTTTTTTTATTTCTTGTCTTCCACTTGCTAGTTAATTTTTTCTGTGCTCCTTTAAAAATACTTAACATCAGCATGTAGTACTAAAAAGTATGTAATCAACACAGAATATACACTTAAAATTAACAATTATAATTTCATTACATATTTAGAATTTTATGTATCTAAAAATTGTAAGTCTTAACGTAGTAAACATGAATTATTATTTATTTTATCAATAAAGACAGTTGTCACTTTTGACTTCGCTCTTCGAATTTTTGCTGATTAAAATTTTTATTTTAATGACATTAAAATTATAATAAAATGTATTAAACTTGGGCAGTTATTTTATGTAAGAATAACATATACTACATACAGTACTACAGAAGAATAATTTCTAAATAGATACCAAATAGAGCCTTTAAGACAGACTTTGGAGAAGACCCTAACTTGTTAATTAGTTCCCATTATCTAAAACCTAACGAAAGCAAGGCAAAAAAGTATTATATAAAAAATAAAATTATTCTTTTAAAGTCAGCTGTACCCTGAACATTAAACAGGTTATTGAAAACGTCTTACAGAAAGTCAACATTTCAGAAAATTCATTTTCTTAAAATTTAGGTCCTTCTGTGATTCAAGGCTTATAGCAGAAGGTGAACGCAGCTAACCTAGTTACATGTACTGATTCTATATTGTACTAATTTAAGAAAGTAAATTTAAACTTCTATGTGTCTTAAAATTTTTGAAAACAAAAGTAGTTCCAAAACTCTAGAATCTATGAAGAAACAGTTAAATAACTCAGATGTTGTCACACAATACATAAATAATAATTTTAGGTGTACATTATTGGTTTCCTGATTAGTTATCCAGAATTTTTTTTTTTTTGAGGCAAAATTTGTCTCTGTAGCCAAGACTGGCCTCAAACTCACAGCAGTTCCCCTGCCTCAGTCTGCAGAGTTCTGGGATTATAGGGGCACATCACACCTCCGCTCAAGTGGTGCTGTGGAATCAAATCCAGAATTTTACACTTTCTAGGCAAACAATCTAACTCTTCCTACTCATCAAGCCCCCAGCAATTTTTTATAACCAAGTTTTAAATAATCCAGATATGTTCTTTTACTTAAATAAACACCTTTGTATTATTTGTAAGAGCCTGAAGCACTTAAATGTAGTCTACTTTAAGAAGTTACTATTATTATTTATTTATTTAGAGAGAATATTGCTCTATCCTCCAGGCTGGGCTTAAATTTACAACAATCCTCATGTCACAGCGTCCATAGGACCTGGAAAATAGAGTTATAATACCATGCCCAACTACTGTTTATATGATGTTGGGAAATTGAACATAAGGCCTTGCACCTGTTAGTCAAGGGCTTTATCCTCTGAGTCATGTCTCAGCCCCTGACAATATATTTTTTTTTTCATCTTTGGGACAAACATTAGAATCTATGGCTCAGCAGTATACTTAACCTCACATAGCTGTATTAAGGATACATTGCTAAGAGACTTCCATCTTCAAGTCTTGCCTCCTACAAAGTGCCAGTCCTGTGCACCAAAGGAAATTCAGCAATATTCATATGGCGAAGTCTGATTTTCAGGCAAACAGCAATATATGTGCATTTCTGTTCAGACTCTATTGGTAGAAAGTCATACTTATTTTTTAAAAAAAGCCTTGAATATGAGTTACACCTATGATCCTTGAAGGAAAAAAATTAACTCTGGCAAGGAGTTATTTATTAACTTAGAACTTTGTTCAATGGAATGAATTCGATGGTCTCATTTGCAAAAAGGAATTTCCTCAGTTACAATCCAGTATTTGATAGATACCAACAGATGACCTCAATGTTTCATTTCATTCCTTTGTAAGCTTCTGAATGTTTTAAGTTAAAATTATTTCCTTCTAATTTTGGAAAATTAATAATTAGGGGAAACTTAAATAGATACTGCTATAATTGGATGTATATTGCTTCATTTTGAAGATGCTAACAAGAAGTGACAAATGACCAAGAGACACAAAATTGTCAGTGAAGGCAGAAAGTTTTGAAAAAAAACAATTGCTGCTAAGAAAACCATGAGACAAATATGGTGGTGAACAGAAAACCAGAAAAATGAGATCATTGCTGCTGATGAATTTGCAGATAATTTTTCTATTTTTTTAACCTTTCATTCCCTGTTGGGCAAATAAAGGAGTTGAGTGAGAATTTTCTCAGTCTGTCTCCAGATTTCTCATTACATGACATCCAAACTAAATAGTTTATGTCATAAGCTCAAGAATAAAGGCAAGACAGATCAACATAAATTAAAATATTTTTAAATGTTCAAAATTTACCTTCTGCTAGCCACCTAGCTACTATTGAAGGTATCTATGGGGATTTCATGGATGCTTGAGCCACGCTTGAAAACTCAGTTCTGTTTTCAGAGGAGCCAGAATAATTAGACCTCCATGGCTGTGATTTGGGAAGGCCCAGGTTTTATAGAGTTGTTCCGTGGGTGCACACAGCTTTGGATAGAAATTAATTTTCAATTTCCTTTTGTAAAGGTATTAGAGAGAAACTTCCACTGAGTCTTTTTATTCATTCTAAAGTCGAATTCAAAGATAGGAAAAGTAGAAAATGTAGGTATTTGAGATAAAATGAAAAAAGGTAAAAAAATGAACACGGTAATGATTTTACTATAAAAGTGTACTCCATATAATATTTTTCTTGTACTCTGTACAGTTTTAATGTTTGAACTCAGTATTGACTAGCTCTGGTGGCTCTGAGGGAACTGACATAGCAAGTAATATTTTCTTTCCTTCATCTCAAGCTTATGCCATAAATTTGGAATTTCATTACTCTCAGTCTGCATGGTGGGGGTAATTATAAGCATGATTAATAGGAATAAAATATAATCATAATGTTTATAAAACCAACTAAATCGTTTTCACCTCTAAAATTCACTGGTTTACTAAATGCAACACATATTATTTATATTTCTTTTAATTCTGTGTACTTTTTCAGTTTCCTATTCTTGTAAAATCCATTAATCACTTTATCAGCTCTTTATTGAGCTCCTCTTTGATGTCTTCAAAATGTCTCAGTCTTAAATAAATATCCCCATAGCTGTCACAGTTAGCATTAAATTCAGTCAATTGAATTGTGAGTTTTACAGTCCCTAATTTTGTTATACTCTGGTGAAACTTAAGATGAAATCTAACGTTTGTGACAATGTGAGAGAAATTAGAGAACATTATATTATATAAAATAAACCAGGCACAGAAAAACTAATACTTCAGGTTCTGAGCTACATATAAGACCTGAAACATTTCAAATAGTAGCAACAAAGAGTGGATTAGTGCTTCCCAGACTCTGGGTACAGATGGACAAAGGCGATCTGAGGAAACACAACTTCAGACAGAAACAATTCTGATGTTTACCTTTTTTTGAAACCTTTTGCACAGCATAATGCATAGACGATAAGAGTGCGATATGTGTATTTCAAATCCTTAAGAGAATAAAGCTCATCACAAAATATAAATATTTGTTGAGACAATGTTAACTAACTTGATTTATTTCCATTGTACTCATAAATCATAATATCATTTTAGTACTACAAGTATACACAACCATATTTTATAAATTGAAAACAAAAAAAGAGGAGATAAATATATATTTACAAATGGTTCAGTTTTGGATCAAAATTTTGCTCCCTTATTTTTCCTTTTTTTTCCCCCTTTCATCTGGATTGTTAACATTAAAGATTTAACTAACACACCATCTCTTAAGGACTTAAATATTTTAACACAATTATAGATCAAAATGTGTTCAAAAAGTATGTAGAACTATGACTTCTCTATTATGAGCATTTGAGTAAAATGTATTTTTTCTTAAGTTAACATTTTAGAAATTAGGGAACAGTAAAATACGTAAGACAAGAAATAGAAAGTTATTTATAATCCGGAGCTTGTTCTGAACTCATTATGTAGCCCAGACTGACCTCAAACACACAGTAATCTTTCTTCCTCAGTCTTGCAGGGCATCCCATGGGCCACAATACCTAGTTTATGCGGTGCTGGAAAATCAAACCCAGCCCTTGTACTCTTGAATTTGTTACGTCAACACTCTCACCACTGAGTTGCATCACCAGCGCACCCTTGGGAGGTTTGAAGTAAAATGATGACTGAAAAATCTGTGCTAAAAACAAAAATGGTGCCATGGAAACCAAATATTTCATAAGGTCTATAAAATAGGGATTTTTTTCTTTAGGTAGATTCTTTAAGTCGATTGTGTTTATTTAGTTTTGAAAGAAGAGGGAAGAATACCTCAAAGTTAGACTATACTGTACTCTGGTATTTTTATGGAGAATTTTAAAGTCTGCAGATTTAAAATTATTAAAAGGAGAATCCTCTTTGTCAACTCTAGCAATGAACTTAGTACAGTCAGGGCAAGAGAAGAGTTTGTCATTTCTGTTGCAGCACATGACAGTGAGTGGCTACTGCTACCAAAGTCTGCCACATAATTATAAGGAAGAAATGGAGGAGCTACAAGTTATGGGTACTGAACATACGGGGGTGAAATACACAATGTATTATTCTGAAAAAGAAAAAGGCTGCACTTGCAGTCTTTATGTCAGGCCAGAAAAGAGCCGTCAAATCTTTATAAACTGTTGAAATAACTTCTTCATCACCAGAGCATTGCGTTGTCTCGCCACTTAACTTTCATAACTTTGTCTTCTTTTGAACTACTTAATTTCTTATTATGATCTTGAGTGCTTGGCAGGGAGATGCATACGAAATGACATAATCGGCCTTTTATGAGCTATTCAACTACTGATCTTTGAACTCATTGCTAAGTAGTCTCTCAAAAAATAAGCCATTTGAGCACAATTTTCAAGGCAATCTGCATTTCAAAACTACCCTTATGGTGTATTTATTCATTCTAGGAGGATATTATACATTATTAAACCTTAAAAAAAGATATAAGAGTCTGTCAAGTTTAGAAGGAAGTGATTATGTTTCCTTCAGGTCACTGACCATAAATTTCATGTCTGAGTCCTGGTATATTACCTTTTCCACATTCAGTTTGGTTGTACTCTCGGGGTCTAAGAAGATTCAATTTAAATAAACTGGAAAGGTAATTCTGGTCAGGTGAATTGATTGAAAAGATTAATGCCAGGGACTGTAAAAGCCTCACAGAAAACGGAATTAGGAGATGAAGTCCCAGATTCTAGCTGGATTTTTTAATAGAAATAAAAATTTTGCCTGTAGTAATAGAGATGAATATCAGTCTTTGAATACTTCTCTTCCACAAGGCGGAAACTGAGGCACAGCAATATTATTCAAGAGTCTGACTATCCATGACCAGGTTGGAATAAATCATATTCAGAGATAGTGATCTGAGCTTTATAATTCTACTTGTCAGCAAATAAATGGGATGACTGCTGTTCACAGACACTAGCAGAAGAGAGATGGAGTTAATTAACATTAACAACAAAAACTTTAATTTTTGTGTCAGTTCAACACAAACTATCACGGACATACTTTTACCTTACAGTGATTTCTATGTACTGATGATATTCAGCTTTTCTGTAATAGTCTACCTTCTAGTGTAAGAGAAGCCTGTGGCTTGGGTCTTAAAAAGAGAATAAGACATATGTGACGGTAGGGCCCTTCTATAATTAGTAAAATTACTTGGCCATGAAGACAGGATGCTTCTCAGATTATATTGCATTGAGTGAAACTCGGTTTCAACAGTCGGAACTAGAGATTATTTTCTTGAGTTTGAAGAAGCAGCCAGGTTGAAGGACCCAATTGTCAGGAACTGCATAGGAGTGTTTAAGAACTGTCCACAATAAGCAAAATCCAGCCAAGGACATGTAAAACCTGAAGCACTCAATCATACAGTCACAATTAATAGCCAGTATCCTTCAATCATGCTTCTCAGTAAGAACAAACTTTGTCTAGTTAGCACTGTGGTTACAGCCATGTGAGACTCTGAGCAGAGGAAAATGTGGAATTCTGTAAAAAAAAAAAAAAAAAAAGAATGAGGGTCCATCTGGGACCATTACAGGATGATGGCTGCAACTTTTCAGCTTTTGCAGTGAGCTGGATTTTCCAAGTCACAGTGTCTCCATAGTAAGTTCTAAATAAAGACTACTCTGGGCAGGCACTGACTGTCTAGATATGTCGGCAAACAAAACAATTCTGCTGGATCATTTTAGATGTCAAGTTGAGCACAGGTTCACTGTCAGTACTTTTTCTGGATTGTTCTTTCTACATTAATTCTAATTATGCTCACTAATATGTATCTTTCCAGTAAACAATATAAATGTCCTTTCTGACTCCTTGTGCAGTATCCTTATTTATTTTGAAATATTAAGATTCTTATAACCTGTAAATAAGACTATAAACTATGTTAGTGAAAACAAATCTTCTGAGTTCACTCAAATGTCACATATTAAATTATTTAGATAACACATGATAGTTTCATTTTAGACTTGTTACTTAGGTTGCAAAATGCTACATGTTTTATTAATGTGTTTTGTTCTGAATAAAATCTGAGATATTATAAAGAAAGCCATGACTGACATTATATTCAAATATCTGTAGAGTATCAAATCTGAAAATAGAAGTAAATAATGGAAAATTCTAAGATATTATAGAATACATTTGTACAGTGCACAAAGTTCTTAGTTTGTGTGTTTTTGTAAGTGGAAGCTTGTGTTTGTTTATTGAAAAGACGAATTTCAAAAGTTTGATGTAGAATTTACCTCTATATCTGTGTCCGTTGATGGGATTATGTCAACTTGATGGAATCAGGACCCGCACCTCTGTAAGGATTAGGATTTGTTAACCACCCTAGATTGGGTTTCAAGAACTGGTCTGGATTAGAGTGTGAGTCATTTGTGAGCTGGCCAATGAGAGAAGAGCACCCACCCAGATGTGGGAGGGCCAACTGGAACTCCGGTATAAAAGGAAGGAACAGGAAAGATTGTTACAGCTTCTTTCTCTGGGAAAGCTCTCGCCTTTGCAATTGTCTATGGATGCTGAATTGCTACACATCGCAGATCTTCAGCACAGATTCGCTCCAGTCTCGACATATGCCTGTCTGCCTGTTGCTCCTCTTCAGTCCCCAAACTTCAGGCTTTGGTCTTCCCCTGAGATCTATAGTAGACTCTCACCTCACCGGCTGTTCTGCAGTCCTGGACAGAAGATCTACTTCACAGGGGAGCTGTTATCTTGGACCATCTCTATCCTTGGATTTGAAAGACTTCCTAATATTCCTTTTTTTTTTGGTGATAAAAATCTGTTAATTCCGTTTTTTGAAAGAACGCAAACTAATGCACTAATACTCTGGATAATAATGGTATAGAGCCGGTTTTATAAAGTCATTCCTTTTTCTATGTAAATAACAATTAAAATTAATAGCTCAAGTTTAAAAATAAAGTTTCAAATTCTCTTTAAATGATTAAATTAAAAGTAATAAGTGAGCTTTACTAAGTATGTTATTCTTACTCATCTCAAAGATCTTAATGTTAATTTAGAATGATAAACATGACAATCATTAAAATGGGACGCTGATGTAGTGTTTTCAGTTGTTGCTATGACACATGTCCACATGTGTCATTTTATCATGGATAAAATACTGTAAAATTGGTTATTTTACACTTCTCTGAGTAATAAGCCTGATGTGAGTGAGTCCCTTGGGGCTTTCTAGGATCTGACTATAATACTACCTCACAGGTCATGTGACAGAAACCTAATCATCAATGTAATGGTGTTAGAAGGTGTAGCCTGTGGGGGTGATTGCATCCTAAGGATAAGTCCCATATGAACGGGATTAATGCTTCCATAACTGTAGGCCTAGCCGAGTCTGCTTTCCTCTTCAGTTAGTCCTGGACTCAGGGAGAAGGAACGATCTATGCCTATGCTGCCTTCCTTTCTTTTTAGAATCAACAAAAACTTAGTGAGTCATTCCTACATCTCACTGCTCTCAGTGTCTCTCTCACCTACTTCTTCCAAATTTCAGGGTCTTATACTTAAGTATGACACTGAAGTATTTCCTTGTCTTAAATTGAGCTGATAGGTAGTCTACTTGAGCATGCATACATATCTGTTGAGGGACATGATTATTCATACCATGCAGTTTAATTCTGTTTAATTTGTTTCTTAATGTTTCTTCTATTCATTTTTCCTTTAGTCTGTTTTATAAGTCAAAATTATAATGTATAAAATATTTTATAAACTGAGATACATTCTATTAAGATAATTTTTTAAACTATCTTGTTAATATTATTTACACATTATCATGTTCTGTTTTAATGGAAATTCTTTTTTTTCACAAACTTCTTGCAACAACATCAATTGTGTCAGGGAAAATGTAAAATATTAATCATGTTTCCTTTGTTTTCAAATCAAAATAAAAAGAAAGATAGGAAACAGTTTACCTTAATTGGCCAAGAAACCATCTATTTAATCAACCATGAGTTTCTTTTTAATCAAAACTTCTCAATTACAAAAAATGAATTCAAATATCACTTCTTTTCATTGAAAAAGTACATTTATCTTTGCAGTATTACAGGTAGTCAATATTGACTCAAAAGCATATTTAAAATACCACATGCTTTCTTGAAAATTAACATAATTATGTAATAGTAATTCAACTTCATAAGTAGTATTATACATGAAAATATTAACCATATTGCAGCTTTAATTTAAGAATCTTGCATCTGAATATTTTAAAAATTAGAAAATATAGCTACTTTTACACATATCTCATTTAGATTGTTTTTTCTTGTTTAGATTAAGTAAAAACATAACCTGAGTATTTAAATTAGCTCCAATACTGTTGTATAATTGTTATGTTGTGTACATAACAATAAAATTCTAGTTCTTTTCCAAATTCCAAGGACAAGACATATACAGATGGCCTAAAACTAATCCATTTTTCCAATCAGTATGTCAAAATAATAAAAATTCCTTTCTTTACACATCTGGGCTGCATTTTTGAACTGTTGCCCAGATGTTCAATAACACTAGTTTGTTCACACCAAATAAATATTTTAAAAAATAAGATATAATGTTCTTGAATGAGCACATAAATTTGTATTTCTCAATCTTCCATCTTAGAATAATATTTTTATCTAAGTAAACTATAAAGAGGTGGACAACAATAAAAACTTGCTTGTAGATGAACTGCAAACTTTAATGATTTCTATAAAATATTGTTATAATCATATAGTTTGGAAGTACTATTCTTATTAATTCATACACTGTCATTGAAGTAATAGATTATAAATTAATATTTCTTAAGTAAAGATATAAAAAGAAAGCAGGGAAGGTGAAAGGTAAGAGAATACAAAGGACATAATGTAGGCGAAACAAAGGGGCATACGAAGAAGGGAAATCTTGAATTTTGGAGATGCTGTAAGGTTTTGTGATAACAATACAATTATTCCAACTTTTAGACATAGCATGATCTCCCAATTTCCTAAATTAATCTTGGAAATACAAAGTTTTTTTTTAAATACTATACAAATATTCTATAAAAAAGAACTAGTGAAAAACTTTCTTACATATGTCTATTGATGTTTGAATAAGAACAGTAAAATATATAATGCTTATCTTCTGGCATAGAAAATTAATTTGCTTGAAACCTTTGAAGAACAATGGATCAAAACAAGGAATACTCCTGAAATGCTAAATTGTTTCCAACTTGAAATGCTATTATAGCTAGAAAAGGGAGCAATCTTGTGAGGCAGTTAACTGCATTTTCAAATTTAAAATGTGAAATCTACAGACATTACAAAAATTTACTGACAATAGAATTGGCAATAGAGAGGTAAGTGCACTTTCCAAACAAGCGATGGGGAACCCAGGCCTTCCTGACATGGTGTGTGTAAACACAAGGCATTTATCATCAGCTTGGAAGGATTTCTTCTTTTGTCAGTGCAATATTTTGTAATTAAATAACTCTCTTAATCATTCTGCTAGAAGTTGGTAGCACTTCATGCGCGCGTGCGCGTGTGTGTGTGTGACCGGCATACACTAACAGCCTCACATTTGGCAGTCTTGAAGCCTCTTTTTTTTGACATCCAGACAGAATTGTCATTATGGATTCAGGTTATATAAAGATGCAGCATCCTGGCTCTATATGAGACTACTTCCATGTGTATTCAAATACAGCTTTTCCAACTCTGTGCAATAAATACTACACAACAAATCTCTCTCTCTCTCTCTCTTTCTTTCTCTCTTATTTAAGATCACGGTCTCTACGAGACAAAGGTCTCCAGCTTTTACTGCTTGCAGTGCAGTTTTAAAGAGTGTGCCAGCCACTGAAGATTGTATTAAATAATAATCAAATCGACGTGGACCGTTGCATATCATTACTTTTGTGCTCGTTCTTGCCCATCATAAAAGGGAACGAATTGAAAACAAATCAAATTAATGTATATTCATATTGCCTCAAAGTGAAGACAACTTCTGAAAGAAAGAGGTTCATGATGTTTTTCTGCAAGTTGAATGGACAAAAGAAAAGAAAAAGTCCGATGCTGGTAAAAAGTACATGAGAATAGACCCTTAATTAGCTCATTTTATCTCAAACCCTTTTTTCAGACCCTCAGTCAAAAATTTGAGATTGCAAAATAATATGGCTGAAAGATGTTTTGACTGTATATTTGAGTTTGCTGTTCATATTAAACTGTTTTAATAACTAAAGTTTCAGAAATTAAAAAAGCAGCAAAACTGAGTGGATTAAAGGCTAACATCATAGAGTACACAGACTAGACCAGGATGAAATCAGATCAATGACTAAAAACATATTTAAATTTTCTGAAATAAAGAAAATAAAGAAAAGATAGAACTACTGTTAGAACTGAAGTCTATCCAGAAACTATATGCTTTATTGAAATTGATTTTTAAAATCCAGGTTTTAGCTCTAATGTTGAGAGAATGAAAACTGACACCCATAGTTTTGCTTAGATAAAAATAAAATCTGTTTTTGTTTTATAGTTTTACAGAATAAATAGTTATCCTGTTAACAAACAACTTTATTTTCCAGTTGTCCTAAGTAAGTACTGAACTAAAAACTCATACAGCCACTATGAAAAGTAGTATGGAGAGTACTCAAAAGTGTGAAAGTAAGTATTGCATTCAATCAGCAATACTCTTGGGCATCTCTCCAAAGAAGTTAAAAGCAATGTACAATAGAGACACATACATGTTCACATTTACAGCAAAAGGTAAAATATGGAAGTTGTGGCAATATGCTTCAACAGATCAATGAATATAAAATTGTGGTGTATGTACACAGTAGAGTACTACTTTTTTTTTTACAAAGACAGACACATTTGAGGCCTTTATAAGTAAATAAATGCAACCTGAGACTATCATGCCTAGCAAAGTGAGTCAAACACAGAAAGTTAAATACTTCAGTGTTTCTCTGATATGAGAAACCCAAAATAAAGGCATTCTATAGAACCAAAGGGGTGTGATAGTGGGAGTCAGGGGAATGGGGGACTGGAAGGCACTATAATGTTGATGCAATACATATGTGCACAGAATACTCAAGCTAAAGGTGACCATTGTGTATCACATACACATACTAATAAAATCAGCAAAAATAATAAAAATAAAAAGTAAAGCAAGACTTACATGTAGAAGGAAAAAAAGACGGGAATATATCAAGATGTATAAGAGAAAACTATTGTTAAAGTCCCAAATAATGTTATTCATTTTCCTAATACTACTAAAAAATAAAAGTGAATACTTTTTATTAAGTCTATAGTATTAATTTTTTACAGTATGAATTCAATAACGGTCACTTAACTGTTATGACAATCAAGTCACTGAGCCAGGTCCTGATAAAATTCTACAGAATAGATGTGATTTAAATCTTATCTACAGTAGAATTTATAATCTATTGAAAGGTTTGGTTTTACAGACCATTGAGAAAAGTACAAGGGCTCATAAAATCACTTCTTTTTCAGAGGTATCAGTAGTAATAGGGCTAATAATTTGATAATAGCTGAATATTTGTTATGAGCCACGCTTTGCTGAAGCACTTCATAATATCTGTTTTCAACCTTGATTGCAAGTTTATGATGTGATGGCTTGTGTCTTTGTCAACACTGGCAGTGAGAAAGCTGATGCTTACACATATGAGGACACTTGAGTAAGAATTCACCTGGGAAATTATTAAATTTTGCTTAAAACGTTTAGTTTTGACTTTACTCATAATTGAACCACAGGGGAATTATTTGGAAAGCTGTTAATACTCTGCATTTATATGGAGTTAGTTATGCTTTGACATAAAATAAGACCTTTATACTATCTAACTTCATTATTATTTATGTATTTAAACATGCTTTATTTATCTATTTATTATTTACTTATTTATTTATTTATTTATTTGGACAAGGTCTTGCTCTGTAGCCCGGGTTGCTCTTTCCCTCATTATGTGGCCCAGGCTGGCCATGGACTCTGGGCAATTCTCCTATCTCAGCCTCCAGAGTGCTGAGATTACAGGCTAAGACAACTGGAGCCTTGGGCTTCCTCATTCTAAGAATAATAATTGTGGCTCTGGACTGAAGGTCTTTTGACCCTTGGTAAAGGTAGCCCCGCAGTGCCCTCTTTTGCCATATTTGAGGTAAGCATCACTAGGCCCACCTTATGTCGTGCTGAGGAATCAAACTCAGGGCCTTCTGCTTGCAAGGCAAGTGCTTTAACTGCTGCGTCATTACTCCAGCTGTCTAATATTAATGTTATATTTACCTTTGGATAGAATAATATTTGTTCTATTATGTAGAAAAATAAAATAAAAATTTGAATGATTACACTTGATGAAACATCTGATAATGTGGAAAAAAAGCAGGCTTTCAAATCGAGAATTTCCAAAATGCAGCTCTTGTGTGTTAATTTGTATTTTATTTAGATATTATTTTGTCATGTAAGTTGATCTCCATCATAATAATGATCTCATGAATCTGTACCTATGAAATAACATATAGAATTTATGTACACACACATTCAAATGAATTGATGCAAAAAACTAACACATGGGTCATGGGTTCAATTCTCACCACTAAAAGAAGCAAACACTCAACTACACTTCATTTGTACATTTTTGGTAAATATAGAAACATAGCTCATGATAAATTTGTAAATTACAGATACTAGTTTTGAATTGTAGAATATAGCAGGTGAGAATGGTATGAAATCATTACATCAATATTCCTTATATTTTTTCCAATCATTTTGAAAATAATTATTTTAACTTGAATAATTTTTAAAATTACTTTTTTATTCTGCCAGTGAAATTGTCAAACACTTCGCAAACCATACTGGTGACCGTGGCGGACAAGCCTCGCGCACAGTCCTATACTGGCAAAGAGGACATGGGAAGTATGATGAGAGTTTCTAGGAAGATCAAGAAGTGAAACTGAAGTGTAACTTGCTTACCTATGGCTGTCTCTAGTTCGTATTTTATTTTTAAATAATTTTTTTGCTAGATATAGAATTTTTGTTAACAGCTTTTAT
Organism: Ctenodactylus gundi; assembly: GCA_004027205.1. Classification (NCBI taxonomy): domain Eukaryota; kingdom Metazoa; phylum Chordata; class Mammalia; order Rodentia; family Ctenodactylidae; genus Ctenodactylus; species Ctenodactylus gundi. The sequence goes on from PVKB01000390.1 coordinate 562,709, forward strand.
TTATTTATTTCCAAGTTACCAGTTTCAGTATGTCTTTCTGGGACACACAGTCCTTGCTAAGAAAGTACAGTAACATTCTCATGGAGGTTTCCCTGTTTGTGACAACTCATTTTCATCTCATTCCTTAAAAATCTTCCTTCCTTTTTTTGTTTAACAATTCAATTGCAATGTACTTTTTGAAGATTTATTTGGGCTTAAAATATGTAGAAGACTTTAAGCTCCATAAATTTTGCTATTCAATTTCTTTCCTAGATTTTAGAAAGTTCTTACCCATTACTGCCTTTTGTTTTTCATAAGCTTCCTTCATCTTTATTTCTCCTTCATCTTTTTGTATCCCTATGTGGAGCACATGCATCCGTTAACTGGTGTCCCACAAGTCTTTTGGTTTCTTCATTGTCTTTCCGTTTTTTTATCCAGTGAGTAAATTCAAATGATCTTTGAGTTCTGTATTTGATGTATTTTTTTCTGCTTGATCAAGCATGCTGTTCAATCACTTTAATTAATTTTTCATTTCAGCTATATAGGTGTAAAATGTATGTATGGTTATTTTATCACTTCTTTTTGAAATTGCCTTTTTCAGACATTATGTTCTCAAGGTCATTGTGTATCTTTCTGATCATTGTTTTGAATTTTGTCATTGAGTAATTTATATAGTTCTGTATTTTTAGAGTTGTTTCCTAGAGATTATTATTTCCTTGATTGCTTTACGTTTCTCTATGACTTTCTATTCCTGTAACTTTGTTTTGGTATGCATACAAAAATAAAAAAGCCTATCCTCTCCCTCTTTATGGGCTGATTTTGTACAAGGAAAAGCTTTCCTTGATCAACCTCGCTGGAGGCACTGAGGTCTTCTCATTCTTCCTATATATTCTTTAGATTCGCACATGTCAATTTCAAATTAAGAGAATTTGATTTCTCTTTTCCAAGGAGTTAGTGATAGCTAATATTTTTTCTGTCTCTCTATTCTTCTACCAATTGGCCTACTTTTTCTTTTTTTTAAATTTCAGTAGGCTCTAGGCATTATGTATATGTCAAGTCTCTTAAGTGTCCAAGTTAGGTAGACGTAAGTTCTTTCTTTGGGAATCTTCTCCATAGCTGAAACATTTAACACATCCTCTACTCTTCTTTTCCCCTGAGGGGAAGTCCACCAAACTGTAGCAGACTCCATGTGCTACAGGCAAGTTCTAAGGAGCAGTGAGTGACAAGCAACATTGTGTTCTCTTTCTTGGTGCCTGTTAGTTTTCTCAAGGCGCCTCAAGTATGCGAGGCTCCATCAGTCCTCTGAGACAAGTGAGACAGAAAAGAATATGCTGACAGGTCCCTTAAAAACTCAGAACATTGAATTTATCCCTCTACTTCCATACACACTTCTCATTTTCTTTTCCAGGAAGAAGAAAAGGACATGAATGTTTTCTCTCTATCGTAGCATGCTTTCCAGGGGAGGTACTGTGGTAAGGAAGTGCCACAAAATTTCCTATTGTCTTTGATAAGCAAAGGCAACAGGTCTGTGTACTGGGTTTGTTTCGTATCTCCACTGGAATAAGGAAAGCGTGGGATTTCCAATTCGGCAGACATCCTTTTTAATATCAATCTGGGCATGCTTTTGCAATCAGGATGATTCTAATCAACACAGAGAATGAAAGGTAGAATGTCTCCTGAAAAGTGGTAATTTCAAATAATCGTATGAAATAAAATAGTAAAACACGAGTTTAAGAAAAAAAACTTATCACTGAACAAGGTTAAATAGGATCTACTGCCATATTTATTTATTTTGTATTTCCAGATCAGTGTGGCTAAATCTTCAGAAATTCAGCAGCAGAAGGTACAAGCTTGTTGTCAGCTTTATAATCTTAAAATAAATAATGTCTTAAGACATAAGTTAAAATATGAATGCAAATATATTGCTAATGTAGGTAGCTTGATTCCACAGATACCCCACAATATGTTTGAAAAGATATGTTAGATTATCTCTATTTCAAGAATTTATTTACAGGCAGTATAAAATTTTCTATTGCAAATGCATCCAATGTACTATTTATTCTCATGATTTTTATTAAAGTTATAGAACCATTATATCAATTTGATTTTGATGTTCTTCACCCAAGTACTTCCCCAGTGTCAAAATACTTTAAACAGTAAATTTTTCATTACCTTCACCAAATTCATAACCTATAATCTAATTTTCTTTGGAATCCTTTACCATAGAACACTTTAGAATTCTTTACTGTAGCAATCCTCATCACAAAATTCTTTCTTTCTTTCTTTCTTTCTTTCTTTCTTTCTTTGATGGCACTTGGGAGCAAACCAAGTCTTTTGTTGTGCAAAGCAAATGTTCTCCACCTGACTTGTACCCACAGCTGCTAGATAATTTTTTTTTAAAATGAGTGCCTAGAACATTGTTCAGACAACAAACACTTAGAAATGGAGTCTTTTAAATCTGTGTCTCAGCCTGAAAACTCTGCTCTAGTGGGGCTGTTATCATTTTCTGTAAAACAGAGAAGATGCTCTTTTTGTGGGTCATTGTTTTGCTTAGGTGAGGCAGGCACATATTCTACGAGCTGTATAGCATTTTTTTTTCACGAAACTTTGAGTTTTATTATTTTTATCAATGAAATTTCTTTCTTCTGAATTGTGACATTTATAATCTATATTTGAGGTCTCACTCATATAAAGCATCACAATTGTTGCTATTTTATGAAAAATATTTTCTACTCTATACTTCAAAGATAATATTTCAAGCTTTTATGACCATTTCATAAAAATGGCCCTATTAAAAAAGACTGTGTCAAATGGTAATAGGGATGATTCACATATTCAATAAATATGGTATTATTTACCCCTTTCACTATATTAACAATTTTTGGCTCATAGTTCTGTAATAGTTATAATGTGCCAAGTGCTGTTCTATATGTTTTATGCTTATTATTTCTCAAAATAAAATTCATCAGATATTTACTATTGTTATTTTACTCAGAAGTAAAATTGCAGAGAGGAAAACTGAGGTACTGAGAGCCTGACTTCACTCAGATCTATGTATTAAAAGGCAGCTGCAGATCCAGGGACCGAACCAAGGCAGCCAGTTGTTCTCTTTCACCAATACTCTGTACAATACCTTCAAAAATGTAAAGAAACTCCTGATATAAAACTATCATTTCTCTCCTGGAGCTAACAATTCCATAAAGACAGACCATTATGGAAATAATTACTTGCAATAAAATTGATAGGTGGCAGGACATCATCAGTCTATATAAAGACATAAAGTCGATAATCAATTTTATATACATTGAGTGGGTCAATTTTTCTTGTAGTGATTCTGAAAAGTGAAAAGTGGTTAGTTACTTGGAAATTGAACAAAAGCATGTAGACAAATAAAGTTATGTATTTAAAGAAATTTTATGTAGTTAGGCATAGCAAGAAAGTATAAAACCAATATCCATGCTTCATTTTCTGTATAGTGTAGATTACCAGTTTTGTTTGTAAAGGTAATGTGGACAGTTTCATTTATGGCTAAGAGGGGTAACATAAAGCAAACCGTGAAACTCTGACTACACCTTAAACTCATCAATGGGACTCTTAGACTCTTCAATTAAAAAATAAGAAAAACTACATTTTTATTATTTTTAACGTACTTGTTTCAGGTCTATGAGAGGTGGGACAAACTGTAATTGATGTTAAAGGACTAAAACAAGAGAGATCATGTTCAGAAAAGCAGATTGAAAGTACTTACAGTAATAAAATTTTGCTTTAACATAACTAACACTTCTTAACGCTGACTGCATGCTAATTACTTACCAAGTTACAAATGAGCATACACAATAAAGTACCACTTGGCCCTAAAGAAAAATAAATCTGAGTTCATCCTTCATTACCCAGTGGGGTACTGGTCATGTTGGAAAATGGATGCACTTGAGACCTTAATGTTAAGCAAGGTGAATATGATACAAAAGTATAAGCATTGAATGGCTTCTCTAATATGAGAAAATCAAATTATAAAAAGTAAAGGAGCATGTTAATAGAGAGAATGAAGGAAATAGGAGGTAGATCTTACAGAAAGGGAAAAAAATATGGAGGGTGAGAGTATAAGAAGGGAGAGAAGTAAATGCAATCAAAATACAATATGTAAATGTGCACTCAAGTTGAATGTAACTATTATTTATCACAAATATATAGTAATAAAAATAATTTGGGGTAAAAAAGCAAAGGTGAAAACAACAAGACGTAGCTTCCAGCTCTTGCTTGAAGACCAAATGAATTAATCTCCGAAAAATAGGCCAGCCGTGTCTTCATTTACATTTTGGAGCTCAGGCCACACTGGTAAGTCAGAAACTCTTAAGAGAGGAAATCAGGCATCACTGTGTTGAAAAATCTTTCAAGCTCTAAAAATAAATGTTAAACTATGAGTTAGAATCATTGTTAAAACTAGTGGGTCTTGAGACACATGAAAGTTTCAAATCCATTGGAGAGATCAAGTTCATGTTTTACCATTCTGCTTGGACATGAGAGGACTGATTAACAAACATGCATCTTTTAGGATGAAAGAATACCTTTTATCCAAATTGTTGGAAAAGGTTTTCCTCCTAATCAAAAATGTAAAATTCCATATTAACGTTACTTGATGAATTTCCCCAGGCACAGTATGATATATTTTAAATTGTAATTTTAAAAGTTATAATTACATATATTTATGAGGTACAAAGTGACATGACATAATTTTTTAAAGGCCCTAGTCAAGGAATCAGGGAATCATATTGTAGACTTACCCTGACCTTACCCAATGGGATACTGCTCACAAATGCAGCTCCTGGAGAATCTACAGAAAAGTGACTTGCACTGTCTGTTACAGAGGTAGCATGCGTCAAGATTCATTTTCTTTACTGATTAATGATGGTATTTCTTTCCCTTTCTCTCTCGCCATTCTTAGTGGATAGCTCAAGAGTTTTTGACCCAGGTGTTATACATAGATGGCAAAAGTTAGAAACATTTTTTTCTCTCTCTATGAAGAGGATGGGCAATTCTGGAAGGTCTTCGACCTGTTTATTTCAATATCATATTGGTCAGAATGGTGTCACGTGACCACTCTCAAACTAATCACTGTTGAAAAGGTGGTACAATTGCCTGTTCACAGTCTTACCTACTGTCTGTGACTCTTGCTGAAATCTAAGCTTCACATGAACCCAGATTCCAGATCAGTTAGAAAAACATGTAGGGTAAAATGTACAGATACAGGAAACTCTAGGAAGTTTCAAGCATGAAAGATGATGAGTATCGAAACTTGGAAAACTCACTAGCCAGGATGGGAGACAGCATCCTTCTCTGGAGCCTTCCAGATGGGAAGCTCAGCATGTCGATGTGTGAAGCAGCAGGATTTTCAGGCCCAGAGATCTCAGCAGAACTAGAGAGTTATGTAGAAAGAATCTGTGGATCCTAATCCAGTCTCCTAATAATTATGTTGCAACCCAGAGTGAGTTATTGAACATTTTCTGCTTTAACTCTCTTCAATATAATGACATTAATATATTTCAGATTCCCATATGCATATTTTAAGTAAATAATATATTAAGATAATTATATACTTTTCTGGTAAATCACAATTGATATGGAATTTTTATGCATATATTTTAGAAACTGTAAAAGTAATTAAAGAAGTTTATAATACCAGAATAACTTAAGCCATTAGATTTCTATATGTTAGACTAATTTTATCTAAAAAATTGTGGATATGGTGTTTGAGAGTGTATAATGTTTCAGTATTTTGCTATAAAGTTTTTATCTCAGTTTTATAACATATATCTGTAATCTATAAATATTGATATTATCATCTTGCATTAGAGATAGGAAAAATGCAGCCTGTATGAGTTGGATAATTTGTCAAATATTAAATGGATAATAAATAAAAAGCTGGATCACTATAATACTGAATAAATACAAACTTCATATTGTTTTCAGCTGTTTTGTGCATGGGTAACCTGTTCTTTTAATTTTAATTTATTTTCTTTTTTCAGATTTAATGTATCATTTATTAAGCTTTGCAAGATATGCTGAGAATTTTCTTGGGGACGCTCTTCCCTCTGTTTAATTTATTTTCTTATACTTTTATAAATCCATAAATTTTGTACAAATACTTTGTAGAATACATGTAGGTATTGGTATCTGTTAATACAAATACATTCTTTTCTTAAGTCAGTAACTCTCCTGCATTCCTAAAAACACATTATTTTCACACTCAGGCAACTTATTGGTTGTGAGAATAAAATAAAAGATTATTTTGAAGCATGAAGGGTTAAAAAAGAGGGCTGAGTTAATTAAGTGAAAATACTCGGGAGTGTGGAGAGAGAGAATAGCTTCCTGGGGAAATCGATACAGTTAAAACTTGGAGTGAAAAGTAGGAATACAAGAAGACACATTTTCTTTTCTTTTCTTTGGGATGGTTCTACCTTTGTTCTCACATTCTTCCCATTCCATTCTCACGTGACTCCTCATCACCCAGTATAGTGCCTAGGTCATGGAATATTAACAAGAAATGGTTTTTGAAATAATCCACTGACTCGGTTTTCCGTCACTGAGAAAAAAAATCCCTAAGAGTAGCAATTTAAGAAAGAAAAGTTTATTGTATCTCAAAGTTTCAGAGGTTTTAGCCCTTGGCTATTGGCTCCATGGATGTCAGCCAGCGGTGAGTCAGTATGTCCTAATGAAAAGTTACAGTCCCAGTAACAGAGGAGTCCAAGAGAACAAGACTAGGAACAAGATTTAGTCTTTCTGAATGTTAAACTAGATTTTCAAGTTGGTTGGTTTGGGAGCTACACAGGAACTAGCAAAGCACACTTCTGTGTATATCTGTGTGGGTCACCAAAAAATGACCATAGAGTGTACATCTAGATCTTCAACCATTACTCTCTACTGTTGTTGCCCTACTGTTCTGTCTACTGCCGTGAAGCACTCGGCTCTGCTCCTCCGTGCACTTTCATTATGATGTTTATGTATTGGAACCAATTAATTATAAACTGATTCTTCTGGAGAAAGAGTTTGAGGAGGAGGAATCACACATTTGAACTCAGCTTTGGCAACTTAGAAATACATGGTATAAAACTGAAAATACAAGAAGGGCTAAGGATGTAAATAGCTGTGAAATCTCTGGATTTAAATTTCAGTACTGAAAAACAAAATCTTGCAGAATAATCAAGAGTTTGAAGCAAGGAATGGCTTTGAAATGTTCTCTGGAAAAGCAAGGCATCCTGGGGATGCTAAGGCTAATGAGGATATAGATCAAACAACACAGGAAGAAAAGTTCAGAAAGGTGGACCTATAAGGTCCTTTTCTCCTTTGAAGCTTATGGAGATGTTATCCCTGTGATAAGTTTTGGCTTTAGGGTTGAAGGGTAACCTAGCAATCACACTTACTAATGATGAAATATTAATGGCTACTTTGCTGTGAGTTTCTGAAGCAGCACATTTGAGGACAGGGTATGTTCTTAAATGGAAACACAAATAGCCTTTGCCCCTTTATTTCATAATTCACTATGTATGTTATACTGTGACTAAAATATTGTCTATTTTTTCCCATGGCCTAAGAATTTGTGATAGACTGACACTAAGGTGGATACAAATTGATCTGACCAAAGCAATTTCAAGGCAACACACAATATCCGAACTTCAGTATGTATACTGATGTCTGCTTTTAGATAGATTAACAGTGAGGATGGAAAAAGAAAAAAAAAAAGCAGAACAAAGATTTTTTAAAATGTATTTTGTCCTTAAAGAAGTCCCATGAAAAGTTCAAAAAAATAGTTTGTGGATGCAGAAGAGGTGAGTATGATGAAGAGAAAGCGAGCCATGGGAGCAGAGGAAAGGTGCCTTGAGAAAATCTCGGAAGTCAGCAACTCCCATTCAACAAAAGATCAAGGGTACAAAAGTAAATTTTTATTTATGATGGGAGATCCTGTTTTCTTTGCTCCAGAAGAGCCCCCCAGGAGATTGGATCTTCTAGATTCATTTTCACTATGCTCAGCCATGTAGACACTTAGATAGTGCTGTAGCCATGGACCCAAAGAGCTGGATGACTACTCCAATTGGGAGCGAAACTACAGCATCATCTATACAGAGCTAGATTAGTGTTATAAAAAATGTTGTGGATCATGAACGCTTCCACTCAGATTTCAAAGAAGGCCTAAACGGCTGTGCAAAGAGCCAAACAGTTCCTGAAAAGACTGTATGTAAAGCTGTGGAATGTTGGTAGAGAACCCAGGATAATAAGGATGCCAGGAATGTGGAAATTGTGCGTAGGAGAGAAGGCTTTAATAAGAGCAAATCTGGGAGAGTCCCTGTGGGCCATAAGAGTGGGACATTCCAGGACCTCTCACTACCATGTGCACTTCAGATGATGGACATGGAACTACAAGTCTTGACAATTGCTTTACTGGGTTTTGGTTTGTTTTAGTTCTTTTGATTTCTGTTTCTGCAATGAAAATATTCATCCAGGGCTGGAGGAATAGTACAATGGTTAAAGCACTTGCCTTGCAAACATAAGACCTTGAGTTAAATTTCTGAGCATTATATAAAGCTGGGTGTGGTGGCACAGGCCAGTGATCGCAGCACTTGCCAAGGAGGTTGAGGCTGGGAGATTGTCCTGAGTCCAAGGACTACACCAGTGAATTTAGGACCAGCCTGGGCAACAGAGTGAGACCTTGTCTCAAAAAACTAAATAAATGAAAGAAAATATTCAGCCAATTCTATTATATCTTGAAATTATGAAATATGATTTTGCTTTTAGAGCAATTCATAGATAAGAGTTTAAGTCTCAGAACAGATTTTGATATGGACATTTGAGAAATGCCAGAACTGGAAGGAGAATGGATAAATGGATATTCAATCTTCAGCAGGATATCTCTGTCATATTAGGTGGAATTATCTATTTGTTATCATGATTATTTGGGGATTAAGAATCATTTCAAGATACGTGTTTATATATGAAGTTGAAAAGAGGTAAGATACAAGAATTAAGCAGGTTCATTAACTTAATCGGCTTGGGAATTGTACAGGGGATCAGTAAAGCACACTTCTGAGCATGCCTCAGTGGGTCGTGGAGGTGTGCCATCGAGGCCTATGATTAGCTTATTTCTTCTTTCTCCTTGGTGCTGTTTTGTTTCCTTGCCACCATGAACTAAGCAGCTTGCTCTACCATGCTCTTTCTCCTCAATGCTAGAGTCGGTTGGTCATGAAAATCCCCACAGATGATGAGTTAATGAAACTATTTTCTCTTTTAAGGTGTAGACAATAGATACTTGGGCTCAGCAACAAGGAAGCTGCAAAATACAGTCTCCAAGGGCCTCAATTCCAGTGATGAAGTTAAGTACCACCATGACTCAATCATCTTTATAAAATCCTAATAAATGTCAATTGAACCTTCAACCCCATGAGCCTCTTAAAGAACATCGTGGATCCCAGTTGTCACATTCATCCTTAACTGAATCTGGTTTCTGATATAAATTGTCAGGCTGTATGTTCAACATATAAATAATGAGAAAGATATTCCATGACTACTGAGATTAAAAAGAAACTAGTTAGACTATTTATGCCAAGTAGTATTTAGTAACTGTGTAGATAGGAAACAATACTATCATAGTCTCTGGAATAGGGCTGATGCAATGATAGATCAAAACCCATAAGCTGGAAATCATTGCAAGAGAGTAGATAGAAATATAGATTTATACATCAGGGGTACATTACAGTTGTGATATTGTAAGTATGAGAAATTCTAGAAGTTAAAATCTACATCTGTGAAAACTAAATCTTTGTTATACTTTAACATTGAAAATGGTGACGGTATGATACAAAGTTGAGATACAAGTGTGTTTTGTTGCATTGTCATGGCTGCCTTAATGTCCTGAATCAATACAACATTGTTTTCCTTTCATGTTAATTTTTGACTTCCAGAGAAAGTCAGAAGTCATACAGTGTGAGATATGATAAGTTAGGTAAGTGAGAACACACCATAATTTTTTAATGAGCTTGTCTTTCTTTCAGAGAGCACTTGGGAGCTGCATTCACTGAATTTTTGATCATAACTCATAAAGCTACTCAAAAAAGAAGACTTCTACAACTGTTTCAGAAAGAAGCTTTTTCAGGTAAATGGAAGCGACTTGACACCTCATGCTTAGTGAAGTGAGTCACTTAGAAGGTTAAATGTTGAGTGGCTACTCTAACATGAGAAACTCAGAATACAGTTTGTAGAGCAAAATGGGATAATAGAGTTTCAGGAGGGTGGAGGGTGGAGAGGGTATGTGATGGCCAAAAGTGGGAAGGAGAAAAGATGGTAATTTTGATGTGATATATATGTACCCAAATGCAATATATATATGATTATATATATGATTAGTTTCTACATACATATGTAAAAGGGAAAATATATTTATCTGAAAAGGGGAAAAAGAAAGTAGCAATAATGATGGGATAAGTGTGTTCAAAACAAAGAGTATTGTAAGTCGTGTTAAGAGCAAAAATTTCCTCTACTGTAATAAATTTGAAAAATCTAAACATTTATCCTAGTTCCTGATGAAACTTTATGTGCCCTGGCCATCCTTCTACTCCTGGCACCTTGAGTCTATGCAGATGCCTCTTTGGAATGCAGATTCAAGTGCTTCCTTTGGGATTAACTTTATCAGTGTGAAAGCAGAATGCTCCCATTCTGATTTTTGTTTCTTTCCATGGTTAGGATTATCAGAGGACAGCAAATATTTTGCAGTGTGTGTGCTTTAAATCAACTATGCAAGCTGCATCATACAAAGAAAATTTGAATTGTGAGGTGGGTTTGCTTTATAAGAATAAAACAAAAAGGATTCTCCCTTCTTTGGCAGAGTGTTTAGACTTTCCCTAGTGTCTAGAGGTCTACTTTGAAAAGTGAGGGCAGAGCCTTGCTGCACTAATACAAAATTAAGTGGGAGCTGAAGCTCTTAATTCTCAACATAAAACATATGTTCCTAGTTGGCTCTAATTATAAAACACAACTCCAAAGATAAACCTGTTTGGATATCAAGACAGTGATTGTAGAGTCTTAAATCCTTAAATATGAAACCATGTTCTGCAATTGCTGAGTAGACAAAGTTTGTCTCCTGGGCATGCTTCAAGTATAATTACCTGGACTGGTGTATTTCAAGCATGCCCAGAAGACAAACTTTGTCTACTCAGCAATTGTAAACATTTCTTCAGTGATTCAGAGGACAGAAAGGAATGTAGACCTACTTCTTAAATGGGCCTGAGTTATACCTCAGTGATAGAATATGTGCTTAGCATGTGTGAAGTTCTAGGTCCAGATCCCAGCAAAAAAAAAAAAAAAAAAAAAAAAAAAAAAAAAAAAAAAAAAAAAAAAAAAAAAAAAAAAAAAAAAAAAAAAAAAAAAAAAAAAAAAACCCTCAACACCACCATCATGAACAAAGAAAAACAACAAAATGCTTCAGGAATACACCTGTGACTTTCCTCTCAGAACACCCCAAATCTTTGAAAGTTTTTGACATGATGTATATTAAGTGATATCACAGGAACATGATTTTCAAAGAGTATTAATTATTACTTTTGGTTATAAAATAGTGAGTTTACCCAGTAACTCTAAAATTATGTTTGGAAACATGACATATTAAGTACAACAAAGATCAGGGTATATTTAATTCATGAGCCAAATGCAGATCTCCAAATAAGGCTGCACAAGTTCATTTATAAATAATCATGTTTTAACTTTAACTATAAAGTTAATTTTTTCTTATTAAAGTCAAAGTAATTTCCTGACAATTTCTAAAACTTCTTTCCAATCAAACTGTATAACTATTAGAATTGTTTATTGTTCCTTCTCTTCTGCTAATGCTTATTTTAACTTAAGTAGACATAAATTGAAAGATCAAATAAGGTTATAAAGAAAAGAAGAAAAATGTCCGTATTTGCTTTCTTCTAAAATAGAGTTCTAAAGCAGATGGTAAATAACAAATGCCTAATATGTTGCTTCTGTTCAAATTGTTTAATTCTGGAATTGGTTTGTCAGACAGCTTAGAACCTTTTCTTAGCTTAGTGTATTTTATTGTTATTAAACTCATGTTTTGAAGTTCTCAACAACAAGCAGGTTATGGCTCGTGGGTTCATTGTATTTTACAATTAATAATGTACTTTAAAAAACTACATAACTGTTCTAAAAGAATCAAATATATTGAAAACAAATGTTTAAAATCTACATACGTGTATATGCATGCATATGTATGTACAATACACATATAATTAGCTTTCATGATAAGACAAAAAAAATGGAAAAATGGAGATGCTGTATTGGGCTAATTAATTTCATTGTTGTATTATAAATTACCACACACTTAGCACCTTAAAATCGCACCTACTCAGGCCTTTTTGTCTCTGTAATTCAAAAGTCCATACACAGCACGACTGCGCCTTTTGTTTTATGTCTTATAAGGCTAAAATTAGAGAGTCGTGGCCAAGTTCTCATCTGCAGCTGAGTTCTCCTCTAAGTCCGAGCGAGTGTATTAGACACTTTAGTTGCTGTTTAGGACCGAGTGCCTTGTGATTTGGTTGCACATCAAGTACAGATTCTTCTTAGGTTCTTGAGGCATCTGCATTTCCTGTCCTGGGGTCCCTTGCATATTCAAAGCGAGAAACAGAGGTTTCCTTGTATCACATTTCTGTTATGCTACAACTCTGTTGCTCGGACAGTCCATTATGCCTTTTAAAAAACTACCTAAATTGAGACCAGGTATATGGAAAGATCAATATTTTGAGAAGACCTACTTTGAGGTCTTAATGGATTCTGCAAACATCTTCTAATGACAGTGTTTGATTCAACAACGTGTAGAGGATTTGTTACACTGGTGAGAGGAGATTTGGGGATTATTTTAGAATATGTCCTTTTCAAGATCTCTGGAAATGGTGATGCACATATCTTATATATTTATGGCTATTTTTTCTTTTGGTCCCGACCTTTCCTCCTCTTACCACTGTCTCCTATGTGCGGGGTGATATCTAAGATGGTGCCCACCAGACATTCCGAGGGTGCTCACCTCGGGTGTTTACCAAGAAGGATGATTGGGCCGAGCCAGTTCCACCCTCATGGACCACGCGTGATCTCAATACTGCTGCTATAAACACCCGGTGCCTGCCTTGCGTGAACATCATTTCTGTTATGGCTTTTATTTCTGCATACTCTTAAAGTAAAATTCTCAATTTAGAATAAGACAGACACAAATTATTTAAGAATGATATTAGCACACCTACTTATTTTAAAATTTTTTGTTTCAATTCAGAAATGCATATACTTTTAAAAGTTAGTTACAATTATTTGATGAATTATTCAGTGCTTAGGATCTTAATTACCAAGCAAACAATAGCAATTAAGGTTTGTATTAGAAGATAACATAATCTGGGACAATTTCTTCTTTAGAAGACTTAGAGAAGATTGTGCTTATAGAATATACTTCACGTTTTAGATGCGTTATATAGATATAAATATCTGGTGTGTATATATACACACATCTTGATGTAACAATTTATATTTTTGTTAGAAATATATGCAGTTTACACATGGTTTAAACAATCAGACCAAATGCTTGACTGATGTAAGTTTACATTCTGAGAAAGAGATATATTCATATGTTGTAATGAATTAAAATACTCAAGATTGCAAAACTGAACTCTGAATCCTTTTAAAAATAGTTTCGGATCCTAATAAAGGCATAAAAAAGGAAGTTAAGAGTGAGATCTTAAGAGAGATGGCAGAAACATTTTGTTGTCTTCTTCTAACATTAACCACTGAATGTTAGCTTATCAATAAGAGTTTGGTGCTTTTTTTAGAAATAGAAGAAGGCCCTCCATTATACATGGCCATAGAATTTTTATGAGGTGACTATTGGATTTTGAAACTTAAATATTTTATTATAATTTTTGGTAATAGATACTTTAGTATGATTAATATTAATGTAATGCCAGAATAGTTAGTGTTATAAGATATTTTATCTGCAAGAAAAAAAAACATCTTTCTGATCTCCCCGTGCTTCATAAGATCATAAGAGGAAACAGACATTGAAGACAAGTTTACACATTTTTACAAGGGAACACAAATATGAATAAGAAATTAATGAATGCTGGGAGTTTAAAGACAGAATCGGGATACATGCTGTGCAGCAGCAATAGGACAAATTAGATAAATTGATTAAAACAAAATTGTACAGAAGGATTGTCCAATGTTTTTCTTACGTAAGTACAAACCCTTGGCACTGTGTTTGTAAAATTTTTAATGTTTCAAGTATTTAGTCTAGTCAACAGACTGCATATTGAGTGAACATTTGACAGCAGAAATTATGCTAATTAGTGCTGATAGAAAATTGAACCACACTCATTGCCGTAGTAGCTCATAATAGTGACAGAATTTATCTGGTAGAAATGCTTGCATTTTGGAATTATAGAACATGATCATATATGATAAGAGTGGCAAGGTCAGGGAAGGAGATGGTAAAGGAAAATGGGATGCCTAAAAATTGGGAGAAGTTCAGCAAACACTCACAAAATACAGAAGTTATAGCTAAAATTTGAAAATACGTTGGAGTTTACAAAAACAATAAGGCAAGAATGCCAAATTACCTGGGTGGGTAAGCTGGCAACAACTTCTGTTATCCACTCAGGAGTTGATCTTGGTCCAACGACCTGGCTGGTACTGCTCTCTGTTTGATCTGTCCACTTCATGAACATCCATCTTGTGTTCGATACTTTGGTCAAACAGTATAAACTTCCCTAATTAAGGTCAATCGTTTTTACTGCATTATTTTCTTTTTTTCTTTTCTTTTATCTGTATTATCCTAGGCTTTGTTTTTGTGCCTCAGTGGAAATGCTTAAATGGTTTCAAAGTATGTAGTTAAATTTACTTGGAAATTATTCATTAAACTACAAAATCCCAGAGAGAGAGGAAATATATTTAAAATTAAGGTCCAACGTATGAGTTGAAAACTGATACACACACGCTCACACACACACCCACACACACACGCACACACACACACACACACACACACACACACACACACAATTCAGTACAAGAAACAATTTGATGCCTGTTTGTCTTGTTTCTGGATTTTTTTTGTAGAGTCTATACTGATTTATGTTTTAGTCTAGTTTTCATTTACAGCTGACTAGGTGAGTACTAAACTTGTTTCTAAAAAATGTCAGGAGATAGTTCTAGAAATTTAGGAAATACTGCAATAACATATCGTCTATCAATAACAGAAAAACCATGGAGCCATGATGAGTCTGAGTTTCTTAAAAAATATTAGTCATTTGAATCAATGTCACTAGATAGGGAGCTGATGCAGGAGAATCATAAGTTGGAAGACAGTTTGGGCAAGTTTTTGAGAGCCTGTTTCAAAATAAAAATTAAAAAAAAGAAATATGCACAATTCATTATAAGGCCTTATCGTCAATCTACAGTATCAGAAAAATATATGTGCACACATATGAATATATTTGATAGACAGTGACAAAGCCATGTGCATATAGCCTAAAATCAACTATACAATTATATTCCTTTATACCACTTGCATTATATTTATAATCTTATATATGACCTTTAATGAAAATATTCCAAATATTTTCTCTTTTCCTGCCTTTTTATGGATGTGAAGTTTTTCTATGTAGCTTTATGAATCTATGCAAGTTAAACCTGAGAGTTAATTTATGTATGCTATCTTCCATGAATTTGATGTAGTCTAGATTCTAGTCTCTTAGTGTTCCCAAATTCTTGTTAAGTTTCACATTTTTCAGAAATAGGTTGTATTGGAAAGCTAATTACTTTATTTACATGGATCTGTTAACTTTTTGAAACCAAGTATTAAGCTACTCTCAAGCAATTTGCAAGTTTGAAAAAAATGACAGCTCTAAAATTAAAATAATATTTACAGAATATATTTCTGAGTAGTATCCCAACTATAATAACTAGAAAAGATGGAGTATCCAATATTATTTATTTAAACAAGAGAATATTTTAATAAGGGTTATATTTATTCAGGGCTCTCCTATTGCCAGAAGATTTTGTAGGGACTTTATATTAGCAAACAAGTGCAATGTTTGGATCTCTTTCTCATAGAAGAACTACCAGAGGCATAGATAATTAACGAACTTGTTAGTGTTGTGTAGCTAGTAACAAGCAAGTGTCCTCTGAACTTAGGCTGTTCAGGCCAGACCACAGGCTGTTAATCAGTGTTATTTCTTATTTCTTGGCATAATGAGGTCCACAGTGTGGAAAAGTGCACAAATAGCACATGCAACTTTTGTCTACAATTTTCCACTCTGAACCATGAAATAGCTACACTCAGAGGATCAGATCAACATTTTAAAGTTCTGGAAAAGGCAAGAAAAGTTATTACAGTTTTGAAAAACATCTTAGAAGTTTTTTTGATATGACCAGCTGATCTAATTTTATTGATATAAGGAACTACAAAATTTACATTGATGAGTATCTATTAATGACAATTGGTTGAGTTAGCAAAGATAGTACAAGTGAGACCGTCTAGTACTGGTGAGTTTTGTGGGAGAACCTCGTTGTGTCAGGTTCAGTGTCTTTGAAAACTTTGGGCTAAATGTGTCTATTCTTATTAGATTTTACTGGGGAACTGTAAGTGTGCACCATTTTTTGTATATACATTAGTTATAAATTTAATAAACTACAAAAAGTAATGATTTCTTTTATCTTTTTCATTATAATTACTATAAATATATATTTTATTCCTTTTCATACTTTATTGCTTTTGCAAATCTATATGGTGTCAACGTCTATCTGGGTATTTACTTACGATGTAGCAACATTGTTCACCTTTGAAAAAAACAACTCGTGTGAGATGATAAGAAGTATTGCAGAGAGGAAAGGTGGAAAATATGGCAACTAAGTTTCTACAGTGTGGTTTATTAAATAGTGGCCATGCACAAGTTACCTTATTTCTCTAAGGTTCAGTTTCTCATTAACCAAAGATGATTAACACTGACTCATTTCTTTTTGCTGGAAAATATATATATTTCAAACCAGGCACAGTTTAACCAATTAAGGTGACCATTATTATTTCTTAGAAAACTTTATTTTTATTTTTATAAAAAATATCTGCACCTAATATCAATAATCAAACTTAGACTTAAAAATTCAGGTTTCAAAGGCAATAGCAAAAATTTGAAAATTAGCTGTCTGATTTATTCCATCTTCAGATAGTGATTTTTAAAAGAAAATTATGTTAAAATCTTTCTTACTAATTTTCATGCAGTTGCATTTTCTGATGCTTGAGACCATAAAAATGAAATTATTCTTAAATATCTACTTTTCACTGTTAATGTGTCAAATAAAATATTTAAAGACTCAATGTACAGTTTTTAAAAATATCATATTTTCCACACATATGTAAAAATAATTACTAACATAAAACTATACCCAAAGCATCAAGTAAACATTGACTAAAAAATTGTGTTTTTTAACATATTAGAAATGAACTAGACAATATTCATGGAAACCACAATGTGAAACACCTTTCCCTAGATGAGCTTGTTACTGTGAAAACTTTTGTGTCCATTGGCTCATTGTGCTGTTGACTATGGATTATGCTTCTTCTAGGTAGATATTACAAACTTGAGGTAGAGAAAGTTAATAAACGTGTGACAGCTGCTTATGCTGATAGATTTTATTGAAATTTGAGTTTTCACTGTTTTGTTGTGTCTGCTGTTTTCTGCTTTGGTAAGTGCTAAGTACTGAGCTGATGACTTAGACCTAGAGAAATAAGCTAGGTACAATCAACTTGAGTTCTTCCTGCCATGTGGTGCTCTAGAGGGAGAAATTGCAAGAAATACAAAACATTTTGCCCTAGAGATGTTATAGAAGTGGGCCACTCTACTAAAGGTTTGGTGGATTTGTGATTTTGACCAATGCCATATAGAAATGAGATGATGACCTCTCTTTATCTTCGTAATAAAGAAAATAACTCTCAAAGACAGAAGACACTGATATCATCACCTTGATTTCTTATTTCTTTTTGTATGCTGTTCAACATAAAATACTGTTTCATGTATGTAATATATATATATATATATATATATATATATATATATATATATATTTACCTGCGTCACTTGATATTATATAACAAATAAGTTGTAGTGAATATTTAAACTGCTATAAAATCATTATATGTAGCTAATACACTGTAGAGCACATGGGGTAACTTACACTTGGGTCTTCCCTGGCCTTCCTACAATGTGACTTGAGTCTTCTCACTGTGGCCTTGAGCCTGGCCATGGAAAGCACAGTCACGCTGACTTGGCTTGACAGGGCCATCCTCATGTTAGCTGTGACTCCCCGGCTTGGCCGAAGGCCACTGGTTTGTATTACCACACACGCGCTGAGTGGATCTCTTGGGAAGCGATAGCTTAAGGGGTGTGGCTTATGGTGGTGACTTAGGTAAGTGATTTGTGGAAGTGACGTGTGCCTGCTTCACACGCTATTGTACCTCAATAACGAATGACTGGACTTCCTGCAGTGCCTGACCTTTCTCTTCAAGCTGTCCAGATACAAACTTGAATACTAGGAACCAGGATGTAGCCTGCTGTGACTGCCCCCTCTGCACACACATATATAAAGCACAATATAACATATTAAATATATATTTATTTATATGCAAATGCATGCGTGTATACTATACACACACACAAACACACACACATATGCAGTAGAAAAATGTGGCTTTCTTTGAAACATTTGTTCCAATTTTCTCAGATTTTTCATTATTCTATTAATAATTCAATATTGGAATATCTCCACTCAAATTTACTGTTTTTTTCTATTCTCATTGTTTTAATAATAGCATTACCTACCATTATGTAAAATACTGTCAGTGAATTGATAATGCTCAAAGTTGATCTGCGTGTGTGTGTGTGTGTTTGTGTGTGTGAACTCCAGACCTCTATATTTAACTATCTTCTCAAATACACCATTAGACTTTAAATTTTCTTAACTAAATTCCAGGTTTCCATGTAAAATGTATTCTTTCTACAGTCTTATTTTATTTTTATTTTTTATTTTATTTTATTTACTTTTTGGTAGTGGAGATCCAGTCCATTATTCACACTGAGCTACATCTCTGCAGATTTTTAATTTTCATTTGAACACAGGATCTCAACAAGTCACAAAGTTTCCCACTGTGCTCCAATTTACAACCTACCTGCCTCAGCCTCCCTGAGCGCTGATATTACAGGCCTGTGCCACCAGGCCCAATCATTTTTATTTGAGAAAATATAATTTCCACTTTCAGCTACTGATTAAAAAAAATCAGACTCAGTGTTTCCAAGTTTAGTTGTTTGACTTAAAACTTCCATACCAATAGATAATTCTTGGTTTTTCTTATACATATGTTGCTAATATGTACTTTCATGACAATGACCCTATTTGAACAATAGTCTTCATCTCTCCTCTGAAAGTATGACATGACTGCAACTGGTCTAAAAGATTTTGCCTTTGTTTTCTAACGGGCTATTCTCAACACAGAGACCCATGTGACAAAAGTTCCGCAACAGTATGCTTTGCATGTTACCAAAACTCCCATCTCACTGAAAGGGAAACTGATAATGACTCACAAAGTCGTTTTACTGATATTTCTTTGCTGTATCCCTGAGACTCAATGTCTGCTAATCCCTCAAGCATTGGCTGCAGCCATCTGTCCTACTGCTGCTCTTGAAGCATGCCTCGGCCTATGCAGTTTGACACTCGATGCTGCCAATGCCTGGAACACGCCTCACAGAAGCCAGCGGGAAATGGCTTTTATCCTGTTTAGATCTTTTTAAATCAAGTACGACATTAACGAGCTCTTTTCTTATCACTAAATTTGAAAATGACATGCTTTCTGCATTATGTCCTATGGCTCTTTTGTGCTCTATATTTTCTGCATAAAGTCAAATACAACTACATACAAACATTTTTTGTGTTCTTTTTTTTCTATTATTACTAGCGTATGAGCTTAACAGGGAAAGCAATTTTTGTATTCCATTATATGTTGTTACATTCTAACAACTCAGGATGTCTACAAGAATATAGCAAGTATTTAATATTAATAAATGAGAGTTGAATAGGTCTAAATAAGATTGTTTCTTAAGCAAATTTTGTTAATATGTCACAGAATTCTGTTTATTGGGAGACATCCTTTTTTAGCTGCAATGCACAGAGCATTGGTTTTATTTTATGTTATAATAAAATACTATTTATATCATACTTTTAAATCTATTGCATAGTCTACCATAGGAAAAAGAACACTCAGTGTTGCTGCTCACACATATAATAAAACATGGAATTAACTTAGGTAGGTGGTACCAGGAATATAGATATGTTTGTATTCAAAATTAATGATCCTTTTATTGAATCTTACAAACAGAGTTACCCTGGGAAGGAAATGGAAGGAACATCTGATACCGACTATTAGATAGTCATTTAACAATTCTGGGAAAAGGCAATTCTCATTCACAGCTTCTGTCAGGATTCTAAAAGTGGCCCTGACAATGCAGCCATGGGGAGAATTGCTTGGATCGAGTCTGTTGCGTTTCCTTTCAAAGTGAAGTAGACAATGCACCTGTGCTACTTTATTTCTTAATTAGATCAGCAGGATCCCACTGATGCTGGGTGTAATGCTGCTTTAAGATGAAGTTTCTGTGAAAAAGTGTCCTAATCTCTTTTCTCAAAAACAAGAAAACTGTTAACACTTTGTTTTGGTTCCTCAGAATCAGTAAACTGGGGAAAGTTGGTATATACAATCATTTGCTTTTTATTAGATTTGACATAATCTTCTACTGAGAAAACTGACCTTCAAAAGCAATGATTATAAACTATCCTAATCTCCAAAGAAGAGAAAGTCACACAAATGTCTTTTTCTAAATCATATACTTTAAACTTTACCAATAACCTTAAGTTGCTACTGCTTAGAAATTAATGTTGTAGTAGTAAGGTCAGTCTCTGAACCACATGACCCAGGGGACAAAATTTATTCTCATTTATGTGCTTATTTTCTCATCTGTGCATCTATTTTTTCTACATGCTATGCTCTTTTCTTCTTCATGTAAACATATAATGGTTCTGAATCATTCTAAATTGCTCATGAGCACTATGTTTTATCTTTGCATTATTGCTTCTTTTTGGATCTTAATTATGTTTTATAACATGGTATTTTTTTTTAAGCATTGCAATTTAAGAATGGGGGCCAAAGCAGAAAATGCAGGAGTTCCTGGGAAGTGGGAGGTTTGGAAAGGAACTTCCCTGGGTTCTTGAAATTACAATCATTTTTTAATCTTAGTAAAAATTCAGGAAAAACGTCACACAAAATTTCACTCCATACATGACCTTAATTATCCAAATGCAAGTAAATACATGCCTATCCTATACTTATGAATAAATATAGCTAATTTCCCATTTTCCCATGCAGATATTGTTTTATAAATTAGTTATCAGAAAGAAAATGCTTTTCACCATTTTGCAGAAGCTTAAAGCAATTTTAGTACAAAATAAAGAAATCTCAGTATCCGCTTGAAATCATAGCCACTAAAAAAGTATTTGCATTACTTTCTATGCACAAATAAAATATCATTATTGCAACTTTTATGGGAAATTTTTGCAGAGCATTCTAACTCCTAAAGTTTCAAATTTCAGGATGGACATGTATTTCACCAGTTTCTCAATTGCCTTTAGGATGGATACAGTCAACTTCGTCCCTTCCACAAATTAATTAACAGCTGCTTACTCTCAGGGTTCTGTGTGTCAATCTTTAGTATAAAGTAATTGATTATATTATTTAATTGTAATTTTTATCTTGAGTATTTTTATTGCTATAGATGCCATATTTCTGTTTCTTGGTAATCATTATCAATAGTCATATATTCTGTTATTTTAAAGTAAATTAGCATTTTATAAGTGGAAAGATTTTCATTTAGATATTTTCTAAAATAGTTTCTACCAGTGTGCTTTATTGACTTCTTAATCTGCCCATGTCTTCAAATGTGGTTGCAAGTAGAAGTGAGCTGATATCACACAAAATAAATATTTCAGCAAAAATCAGATAAATGCATGCTATCTGCATATCAAGAAAATAAGCAATGTCAACATAGGAGATTGCTTGCAGCATTTGGCATTAGACACTTATAGTGCTGTACAGTATCAAGCTTAAAAGCACTGCCAGAATAACAGTGAGTTAACAAGCAAACAAAACTTTCCTTTTTTTCAAGAAGAGAATTAAGAAGGTATAGGAAAAAGAGAAAACAAATACTGTCTTGAAGTGTGATATCTTCCGCTGTAAAACGTGTTTTCTCTGTGTAAATAAACTTAAATTGATCTACTTAAAGATACAATATTATAATGAGAACTGTCATTTGGCTTATGTACCTTAATATTGTGTTTTGAGAAAGAATAAATATTTCAATCAAGTTTTAACAGTATCGAAAGAATCTGTTAAAAAAAAACCTGAAAATAATAAAGCACTGCTTTCTTTAAGAAGAAGTAGTGACCTCTTTAGAGATTTCAAAAATTATGCATTTTCAATCATGTTAAGATATCTGGAGAAGCAGAAATTGCTAAAGAAGGTATTGAATAATATATACCTATATTAAAAGTAAAAGTGAGTGTATTTTAGGATTTTCATTACAATTTTTCTAAAACAGCACAAGATCTACTTATCGTGATATTAGATTAAATGCAAAGAGATAGTTCACTGATTTTTTATTAGGCTTATTATTATTTTAGATGTTCTGGATTTTATAGAATTTGAGCAAGCTGCACTTATCTCTAATATTCTTGTAAGGACCCTTACTTTTAGCATGTACTTTTAAAATAATGAACCCCTTTTCAAAAACATATGCATGGCATTTCTGCTGACATGCTTGTATCCATAATCCTGGTCTATTTTTATAAACATTCTCTCACAGATAAACACACATATGACACTTTTGTCACATATGCACATACACATATACACATGCATGCATTCAATAAAGTCTTTTTAAGCATAGTCAAATATCCTCAAGTTATGAGCTGAATCGTGCACTGCTTAGGCTCATATATTACAGTCATAATAATCCCAACCCCCAAGATTAGAATATATTTGGAGATAGGAACTTTACACAAAAATGACTGGTATAAAAGTCATTAAGGGGTAGTCTAATTCTATATGGGTTATGATGGATAAAAAAGAGGAAATTGGAAAACAAAGAAAGAGAAGAAAGACAATGAAAAGACAGAAAAAGTTTACTATGTACAATCCAAAGTGAGACACCTGGACCTTGGTCTTTTTGTGTGATGTTTGAAAGAATCTAACTCTGTCAACTTTCAGCTTGGACTTCTGGACTCTGTAACTGTCAGGAAACAGATCCCCCAGCCCCAGATCCCTCTAATTCCTACTGTGGTGTTTGCTATTGTGTTCATTGGTCATTATCTCTAGCAAGCTAATAAAATAGACATACTGTATCTAACTCATATATGTAATATTGCTTTTAATTTATTCAGAACATTTTCTTGTATTTATGACATCATTTTAATGGCAACATATTATTTTGATAAATTAAGTATTTCAGGTTTTTCATTTTTATTATGAATGCAATCATACTGAACGCATCTATGTTCATTTTTGTGATTAGTTTCTGACCAATACCTAGAGTGTAAAGTCATTTGGTTTTTATGGATTTTTATTTAAAATTGCTGATGTTAATAATTTAAAAGCCCTTGGCAATCTAATGCTTATTCTTTTAGTGATCTACTAGAACTATCTGCACCTTAACATTTATTTTGTTTTTAGATTTGAACACTTTTATATTTTAGGTCTATGTAAATGAATGTTCAACTTTCTTTTTCTCTCTGTCTTCCCTCCCTTCTTCATTCCTTCCCTCCTTCCCTCCCTCCTTTCTTTCTTTCTTTCTTTCTTTCTTTCTTTCCTTCCTTCTTTCTTTCTTTCCTTCTTTCTTCTTTTTTTGGGTTCTAGGGATTGAGTCTAATTCTTCACACCAAACGACACCCCAGACCATTTTTATTTTTGAATTTGAGATGGGGTCTCTTTAAGTTGCTAGGTTGTCCAGCCTGTGCTAGAACTTACCATCCTTCTTCCTGAGCCTCTGAGGATGAATGTGGGGAGACCTGCTCCATGGGACCTCACTCAACTCTATTACTTAAACGTGAGACATAACTGTGTATGAGCTCACATGCATATGGTTACCTGAGAAGCTGACATTTTTCTACCTTTTGTGAGGAATCATATACTCTTCCCCCCCCCCATTTTATCGATATATAAAAGTGAAAATTTTAAGGTTTACATTGAAATTGAGCAGTTGTGCACACACACATCTTGTCAAGGTAACAAGACCTACTGTAAATTTGCCAGAAAAGATGTTCAGGAATATAACCAAAATCTTTTCTACCTCCCCATTACTGTGCTTAGAGACTTGAATTGCATGTCATGTAATGAAGAATGACACGAACTCTTTAAAGATGATATTGCCTTCACGATGCCTGGCAGTGTCATGGCAGACTTTGTCTTATTTTGAAACTGACTATGAATAAGACTTTGAAAGATAATTATCCTTTTTCAGTTTTCATTGCTTTGCATAACATACCATACCATATTTGAGAAGTATTTACCAACAAAAGTGGCAGAATGAAAGTCCATTGGTCTTTATCAGCCTTTTCAGTTAGGGATTTCTTTCATATTTAATTTTCAGATTGAATGTGTAAAGTGCATGTTGCAGTTGGCTTAGCCTTGTTTACAGCAACTGATGTGCTTGCTGGAGACTGTCTTGTTACTCAGCTACTGTTTTTCAACCCCAGACACCACCTGCTCTTACTGTACTGTATTCTCTTTCTCTCGGAAGCATTCCTAAAATTTTTTTCTTATTATTAAAGGTGGAAAGATTTGTTATCTTTCAGTACTAAATGAGATCGCTGACTGAAACAATTGTCTGCTGAAGCAGCACTATTTGAGGTTAAAGAGTTGTTAAATGTGTCAAGCTATAGGTGGTTGAATTTGGCTTAAGAGTTTTGGTGGCAAAAGTACTTAGGGAATGAGTCATAGACCTTCTACAAAGTTGCAGAAAAGCTAAAAGGGGAATTGAGGGGCTACTGAAGAGAGACATCACCTACTTCACAATTTTATCCAAGGTGACCCTAACTATATATGCCAAGTAGAAATATTTGAACACTTTGAGCACAAGGGGCAGGAAAAGCTGGACAAAGTCAGAAACAGATGGTGACACGATCCCGACTGAGGTTGTGCACCTGAGTTCAACAGCACACTGGGCAAATGTCCAGATGCCAGGCAGATCAGGCTGTCCACAATAATTAAGGCTAATTAAGTTGCCCCTTCATGTAAGCTCAATGCTCAATACGTACTATAGAGAAACCTAACTTAATCTTGGAACACAAGTAACATGTATTTGACTATTTTGTGAAATTTATTTACCCCCAAATACTGGCTTATCTTTACTTTGCAGTAATTTAACTGAAAAAAGGCATTAGTACTCACCTTAGATAGATAGATAGATAGATAGATAGATAGATAGATAGATAGAGAGCTAGATGACAGATCTTTTAAGCCTTTTGATATTTCTATTATATCTTCTGGTAAGAGGCTTGGGATAGATATTGTTCACTTTCTTAGGTCATTCTCTGTCCAGCTTCTAGTCTTACCACCAAAAGTGAATGTAGTATGGACCACAGCTGGCTAGTCTGTTGACAACTGACCAAGGTCATTCATCAGCAGCACTTGCAACTTAACGTGTGGTATGTTTTGTGACATTTTTTAAAGATAGAGATCAGGAAACACCACGTTGTACTTCTGAAGCTAATGATCTTCCTGTTGACAAGAAAGTTATACTACTATTATGAAAAATGATTTCATGCAAAAAATTTGGTGGGATAATTTTTGTTATTTTTCATAGATGACAAGAAAATTCTATTTTTTATATTATATTTAAATTCTTCTAGTTTTAAAAATTGTTTTAGGTGAATGGAGCAATTGCTAAAGACTCTAATAGCTTCAAAAAGATGTAAGAAGTAAAATAGTGGATCTATTTGTTTGAAAAGCAATATATGAATATTTTATAGTTATTCCTTCCAATAGTAATTACAGTACTAAGTGAATTTTGTTAACTTGGCTTTGCTTTTATCACCATCAAGATCTTCCTGACAAAACCAGTGAATAAATTCATTAAAAGTCTTTTATTTTATTTGAGTCTTTTCTATTCACACAGAGTAACTACTCTTTATGGTTTAGGTAGAAACTACAAAATTACATCTGACTCAACATACATATTTTTTTTTGGTCGTTGGTGCTATATCGGTGTAATGTTCAAGAACAATTGATAGGATACTGTGAAATATCCTGTTAACTCTTTCCAAATTTGAGAATGAGTGAAGAAAGCTGAATATGCTACCTAATAAACTTTTTCTTTCTTAAGATACTGAAGAATCCCCCTACCACAATCTGTTTTAAAAATGGTCAACTGTTTATACTGTCTGTAAGATACTTGACCTAGGCACAGAGATTATACCTCAGTGATTAGAGCATTTGCCTAGTGAGTGTGAGGTGCCAGGTTCAATCTCCCAGCACCACATAATTGGTCATGGTAGTACAAGTCTGTATTCCTAGACTTGGGAGCCTGAGGAATGAAAATTGCCATGAACTTACGGCCAGTCTCAGCTACCTAGTGAGCTCAGGACAAGCCTGAGCTACAATGAGAACTTATCTCAAAACAGAAAACAAAAAAAGCATATGTCATTTAGGCACTAAAAATATTAACTACACACGCAATTACTTTTGAAAGAGCTAATTAATAATTAAGCAGGCAATTCAAAATTACCAAATTGTTACTTAATGTGCTTTTTTTTCCAAGTGCCCTCAAAATGCCACATAGAAATAACTAGTTCTTATTTTTTCTGCAGAATTTTCTTTTTTTTTTTGGTTTTCTCCTTATAATTTCAGTTAGAATTTGAGTAATAAGTAAGAATCTCTCCTCATTGAGGCCAGGTTTTGGGAACAGATTTTTCTCAATAAAATAACATAAAACATCTAAAGATTTAATCTAAAAAGTTAACATTTATTCTAAATATTAAATCTAAACATTGGAATACAATAATGCATTTTAGAAATTATAGAAATCTATATAGAAACATATTATTGATTATAATTATTTTTTACTCTGCTAATAGTAACTTACAGTCATTAAAGGACACCTGGTAATATGACTATGTAGATAATTTCTAGCTTTCTTAACATAAGGATTAACTTATACATAAATAATGTTATCGATGAGAATAGAACTAAAACTGTAGATGATTCACTTTTTGTCTGGCAAACTGGGACATTGCACATTTTAATTATAGGCTGAATTTCAATGAAGACAACTATGTTTAATATCTGTAAGATAATTTCACAAATGAATAAATATTGTCTTTTTGGCTTTCTAACCATAGGAAAATATTAGATGTCAGAAACGAAATTTAACTGACATGTAGATGCCCTTGTTAGATGTAAACTACAATGAACTATGTGTCACCTGTCATAGTCATCAAAATATGACGTCACCTTGATGAAGTTTGATCTGCTTTTTTCTTTAAGGTGAGCAGGTAGACATGAATAAATAATAATGTAATATATACAATAGTAAAAAGAGAACATAGTCTATCAGTCACGTTCAACCTGTGTCCTCGACTTTTAATTTATTTGATATCTTTCTCTTTTTAAAAATTTGCTTATTACAATGCCACTTGACCTCTTTAGCCATCTGACCCTCATACTCTGAATTCTTTCTACTTTTTCTGCATTTCTCTGCTACTGAGGAAACTAAGGTGAGCGACCCTTTGATGCAGCTCATCAGAATTACATAAGGAAGGCTATCACCAACATGTCTGGGGATGTCAGGATTCTTTGCCTTGAGATCAAAGTCACAGCAAACTTTTACATATTTTTTTGAAACATCAGCCATATAGTTTCAGTGGATAACCGAATTACTTTTAGAGGAGAGCAGTCTAAATTAATAAGACTCAGAATAAAGTTCTAAAAGATATAGAATCTATGCAACAGTTCCTTAGAATCTATTTATTTTTGGATTTTTGGGTTTAGAATTGGACTATGAACTTTATCAAATTTCATTTGAAAAAGCAAAAAAAAAAAACCTTAACACTAATGAACATATAAATGTCAAAAAATAAAATAAGAAAATAAATGTAGACATAACCATAAAAATTTATCATGCCAATGAATTTATAATCGCAACATTTATGAATATATCAAGGCACTTAAAATGTCTTGCCAAATTGGTTTGTTTTGGTTTTGTGAACATACCTAGGTTTTCCAATTATTTTGTAAATTATAACGAGTTAGTTTATTTATTGATAATTACTCGATCATATGCTTATAGTATGATTCTATATCTGGTATCTGTCTTTTTCCATCTATATCCATTTGTCATATGCATCATATACACAAAAAGTGTGCACCCTTGAACCAAGTTCTTTATGCAACATTATACAACTGAGATTGTGGTTAAACTTATGGAAACATACATGATGAATTTTTATTAATTTCAATTTAAAGTGTCATTTTATGTTTCACCTACTATTCCAAACCAAAATGTGTATCTAATATGGCAAGGCAAAGTTCATGTTTAATATTTTGTCTTGTAGAAAAAGAAATTAGCAAGCCATCCCACTAAAATACTGTTACTAAATAGAAGCTTATATAGAAAGACGATCAGGTTGTTGATCTCTTGCAATTTTATGAACATTAGTAACGATGACTTCTAATTTTTAGAAATGTTAATAAAAATTATGTTTTCATATGGCAAATATTTTCTAGTCTTGCTTTTAAAAAAGTTTCATTTACAACCAATTAATACAACTGTCCCTATTTATACACATTTCTGTATTTTTAAAAAGATCATCTTTTATGTGAGCACTCCAAATTGATATTTTTTAATCTATGTATTTTGCTTTTACTAAACACTTGATTTTGTTTCTGTAGACTTTATTCCTTTATTGGACATAATAAAAATAAATGTAGATGCATATATTTCTCAGGATTATTAATGATAATTTATTAAAGATTCCTACTTTTCCTTCGGACTTACTAGTGACTGATTTTTTTGATTTTCGCAGTAGTCTTCCGCCATCATAGCTCATAGATAAATTATTAATAATCTGAAAAGACGCTGCTTATGCAAATAAAATATCTTTTCAGTTGACTTTTTGACATTTCTTCTTCCTTCCACATTAATTTAAGTAAAAAGGGAATTTATCCACAATCAAATATCTTCTGGTTACAATTTAAACAAAACATATCTCTGTCGATGTTTTTTACAGCATGCTTGCTTTAAATTGGACATCTGTGTTTTCTCCTTTAATGTATTTTCATCTAGAAATAAATATCTTACTCAGTTTTGTATGCTTAACATTTAGAGTACAGACTGTCACCTAATAAAAGTATTCCTTGATTTGTGATTATCTTTGTAAAAATCATCATGGGCTAAACATATTTTAAGTTGGAAATGCACTTAATACATGTCATTTACTAAATTTCTTAGTTCAGCTACACAATAAACCGTATGTTTTTGGCTTTTTGCAGTTGAGATCTGGTGGCTGAGAGGGAACATATATATGTCATTACTAAGCATTGTCCGAGTTCATCATCACATAAGCTAGCTAGGTAAAAGATCAAGACTTAAAATGAGAAGTCCAGTTTCTACAGCACATATATTTATTTTACACCACCACAAAGTGCCAAATGGTAAGGCAATGCACCATATGGCAAGGGTTGTCTATATTTGCCTGATCAAGTGTATAAAAAATAGGAAACAAAAATTAGAATATGCTCAATACATGGTTCAAAACAAATGCTTTTAAAACTGGAATAATTACTGAAAAACAGATCACATTTTTATAGCAAATCTTACAGATGATGTTTAATAAACAACTTTCTAGAAATTAATTTCCAGTTGATATATATATATATATATCTTACCAATTACACCATTGCCATTTCAAATTTTATTATTAATTTGGAAAAATTTAAAGCCTGCCATTATGCTATTTTTCTCCTTTTCTTTATAGATGAAAAATTATCACGGACACTTTCTGCTGATTATACTTTTTTATGGGAAAGAATGAAAAAGTTGTCATCAATCCTTGAGACTACCTATAACAGCTATTTCTTTATTCTTCACATAGTACTTAGAATATAACACAGTATTTATGCACGGACAAATTTAGCATTGTTCAAATTGTGTGGTAATGAAAGTGCTTTGTGATTATCTTTTAAATAGTGACTAAAAGCAAAATATGACTTTAAATATATATTCGCACATTTTGAGCTAGAGCTTTTAAGAAGTTAGTGCATTCATAGACTTCTTGGTAACACATTATTTGGCTTTGCCCACTTGGAGATATCCACAGTGTTCCTTCAAAAAATTGTATTCATGTTCACTTTTTTTTAGTAGGAAAATGAAATTCATTGTTATTGAAAGACTGAAAAAGCATTTCACATAAAATGGAAGTTATAAATTGTTGTTTTTTATTGGAAATTCAGCATGCCATATTCTTTGCATAAAGTTTAAATTGGGTTTCTGGCTTCTGACTATGTGGAGAAAATGGGGAAACTTGCGCTACCAAAATAGTCAAAAACTACTGAAATATGTTTCAAATTGCACCTTTGCACACATATAGAGATATGCACAAACATGTTTACTAACAGTTCCATAGTATGTTGTTTACCATTGGTGATGTTGATGCTGACTTTAAATGTTACTCTGTAAGAGAAATTTCTTCCTCTACTTATAGGACCTATCACCCTATAAAAATCAAAACAGTCTTTGTCAGTATAATATAAAATCAATATGCAATACTCATAATTACATATACCTCCCTTGAGTACTTTATGTTTTGTAAAGTTCTTGCTTTCTTTAAATGGAAAAATATCATTTATTTACTCAAAGAACTGATTTAATGAGCTTAACACATTCACTTATTTTATTTTATTTATTTTATTTTGTTCATTTATTCTTTTATTTTATTCTATAATCTATAGAATTTTTATCATGTTCATATTACAAACACAAACAAAATTTATTTTTCTGAATTTATTTCTGAATCTTTCTTCAAATACGTTATGATTATAGATTTTCCACACTTCATTTAGTTTTTAACCCAACTTCACTCAATTGGCAACTTAACCAAAGTTTATAATCATTCTGGAATTTCTTTAAGTGGCCTTTTGAAGTCTGAATGATTTCACAGCACGCTGTTGTTTGTTGAAGCCTTTACCATTGGAGATATGATTATCAACACTTATTCACTCCAGATAAGGCACAGCTGATGGTCCAAAGTAATGATTTTACCAAAATCGGATTTGATGAGTCCAACTAGTTCATTGAGATTACTTACAGGGTTATAAGTGAATGCTTTTATATGTGTGTTCATATTAGTTCCTAAAGGAGCTATCGAGATTAATTTTTAAAAAATATATAAAATATACTTTATGATCCCCTATTATAATATGCCAAGTAAGACCAAAAGATCATGAGTAAAGCTACAAGTCTTTCTCTCTCTCTCTTTTTTAAAACCTGACAATGTGTTTTTTTCCCCATTTTACTGATTAGTATGTGTATGATGCCTAATATTTACATTAAATTTGAGTATTTTATGCACTTATATGTCACGTCAACATTACAAATTCTTCCCTTCTCCCTTTGGGACCCTCCCACAGCTTGTCCCCCTTCACTAGTTCCCATTCCCCGCCCCCATTTTGTTCTACTAATTGACTGCATTCTAGGTTTCTCATGTAAGAGACACCAAGGGATATTGAACCTATTGCATCTGACTCATTTCACTGAGCATGATGGTCTCAAGTTTTATCCATTTACCTAAAAAAGCCTCAGAACTATCTGTCTTTATTAACAGGTAGTACTCCATTGTGCACATACACCACAACTTGTGCATCCGTTGGTCTGTTGATGGGCATTTTGGTGTCTTACACATATTAGCTATTGTTAGTAGTGTTGTTACGAACATGGATATACATGTGTCTCTTTTCTGTGACTCTTAACTCTTTTGGGAAGATTCCAAGAATTGTTACCAGTGTTATTCAGTCAAAGGGAGTATTCATTTTTAGCCTTTTGGGGAATTTTCATACTGCCCTCCAAAGTGGTTGTATTGTACCAGTTTACATTCCGACCAGTAGTGTAAGAGGGTTCCTTTTCCTCCACAGCCTTGCCAGCGTTCATTGCTGTTCGAGTTCTTAATATACACCATTCTTTCTGGCATTAGACGATGTCTTAGTGATGTTTTATAAGTGAATAGGCAGTTCTCAGATGAAGAAGCTCAGGTGGCCAGTAAATACATAAAAAAAAAATCAACATACTTAGACATTAGAGAAATGTAAATTTAAGTCTCTTTTTATCTAGCTATATTAGATAGATGTAGCTGGGTTGCTCTGTCTTTTGCAAGTGTTGTATTTGCTTTCTTCACTTTAACACTTCTGTTGCCTTTAAAACATTGAGATAATTAGTATCCTGAAAATAAACCATCAGCCACCCTTGTCAGGCTTTCTGTTCAAATTTTGTGACTTTCATCTCACTCATTCTTTCATCAACAGCAATGTTCTTCAGGTAGTTAGCTGCATTTTTCAGTGAGGACATGCAATTTCAAAGTGGTTCTGTTTTCCTAAGTCAGTAAAACTGGTAAGGGGTAGATCCAGAATCGAATTCCATTTATACTTTATACGTAAGAAAAAATCAACATTCAATGGCAAACCATGTTGAAAACATATAGAATTCTAGGGTATTAAAGTCTATATGCAGGAACACAAAATTAATGTGGTCAAAAAAATAAAGAACATTTATGTGGCAAGTCCACATAGCCAACAACAATATTTTACCCTTAAGAGACTTGAAACACCACAGAACAATATTGCATGATCTATTGAGAAGAAAGGATCTGTTAAACTTGGAGGAAAAAAAATCTGATTTTGTTTCAATTGTTTTTAATATCTTTAGTGAGTACAATAATCGGATCAGTCCTCAATTTAACTGTTCTCATGCCAAGTGAAAATATTTGAAAATAAATGTGTGATTTCTAAATAGAAATGTCTTTAATTTAATATTATTTTATAGTCATGTGCATACTCAAGAGACTGTCATACATGTAATTTTCTTTTTCTTTTCTTGTCCTTGTTTTGAGATAGGGTCTTGCTTTGCAGTCCAGGGTGGTCTTGAACACACTATAGATCTAGGCTGGTGTTATACACACAGGAACCCTCCCACCTCAGCCTCTGAGATTATAGGTATGCCCCACAATACCCTGTTACAATTGTGCTGGGTAATGGAACCCTGGGCCTTGTGCATGGTAGATGAATGCTCTAACCTCTGTGCTAATCTTCCAGCCTGATATATATGAAATTTCCTAATTGTACTTTGTGACAAATTTCTATACAATTTTTAATCACTTAAATTTCCAATATATTCAACCATACTGCATCATGCTACAAGAACAAAAAAATGTATTATTAGTGGGTTAAGTAAGGGAATTCTTTTTTCAATATAATACATAATATTGGATTATAACTATCACTATATTATAAAATTTAAGAATTTGTATAATTTTAATAAATAGAGACATTTTAAGGGATAATGCTTTTAGAAATTTTCTCAAAGGGAGGAGGAAAATGGGCAGAACCAAGTTAAAAATTAAATAGTATGGTACCTAGCAAACTATTGCTAACGTGAATGACTTTTATTTTATTTACTATTACTCAGGATTGAATTCTGGGTACTCATCCAGAGTACTTTCTTACTTACTTATTTTTGATACAAGATCTCCCTCAATGACTGGGCTAGAACTTTGGATAACTTGGCATCAGCACCCACTAGATCTAGGATCACAGGCCTGGTCCCACCCACCTGGAAAGTGAATGCATCTTAAAAAGCACGTATACTTTCACTTGGCCTTATAGTTTGTAAAGTGCCTTCAATATACTTAGTCACTTATTTCTGAAACGAATAATTACGAAGTGACTGTATGTTACCTTTTAAAAAATTGTTATGATCTGATTGAGAGTATAGAAAAAATGGAAGACTTTTGTGTACTTTCTAGCACATTGCTTAACACAGCAAAAATTCAACACTACTGTGTTGAAGAACTAGTAAATAATGGGCATGGTGTAATTGAATGTTTTTGCAGAAAGGTGTTTGATTAATAATATTAATACAGCAATAATAATAATAACTGCGGTAACATGACCGACAGCTGGTATTCTCTCCAAGATTGCTATTCACAGGACAGTGTGCTGAGAATTTTTCATGTTGGGCTTCATTTAGTTTCTCTAGTAGCTCTACGAAGGAAAAGGAAGCAGTTACATAAATTACAAAACTAAAATGAAAATGCTGGGCACCTCATTCAAAAATAATTAAAAACTTCTAGATGCAAAGCAAAAAAGTGCATGACTCAGTAAACGTGGGGCACTGTACAGCTGCCCATGTTCCATGTGCACACACTCATGACAACTGAAAGATCCTCCAAAGAACAGTTCAGAAATCCATGCATACATTCGTTTGCTTTGCTTGCCAATATTTTTTTAAATTTTTCAAAACTATGGAGGTGCCATGGCTGTAAAATGTAAACTATTTCCAAATGAACAAAATCAGGTATGGAGACCAAATCAGAGACTGTTAAATGAATCTATGTTGGCGATTATTTAATTAGCTTTTATCAAAAATTACAGTTCAAAGTCTAATTTTGAAGATATCGCTAAATACTTTAACACAATGAAATCATAAAACTGCAAGCACTCTATTCGTCAAGGCCATTCCTGGACTTTCATAACATACTAAATGTGCATATCCTAGTGACTTTGATCCTTCTGAAGAGTTACAATAAAAATTTTGAAAAGACAAACGTTGCATCTCCTGACTTACACATGCCAGCTAAAATAAAAGATATTTAGAAGTAAATAAAAACGTTCTCCAGATTATGGAAGAGATGTGTTTGTGGAGATGCAGAGAGATGATCAGGCACAGGGTGCAATCCGTGAGGAGGGATAACTTTTAATGCTCTATAATAGAGTAGATAGCTATGTCTAACAACAATTGATTTTGCATTTAAAATAGCTTATAGAGATTTTGAATGGGCTCAACACAAGAAAATAATAAATGTTTGAAGCAATGAGTATGCTAATTACCTTGATCTAATCTTTGCACACTTGTATTGAAATGTCACAGTGTCCTCTATAGACATGCATGAATTTTAAATGACAATTAGAAAGAGCAGCATATATTTAAAATATGATACTCTTCATAGCTTAACATATTAATATTTTTAAAAGTTGAAGTGTACCATTACTATCATGCTTTTGCTGTTGTGACTTCAGTTGGAATCATCTGTTCTTATGAGGCCAGTTCATCCAGCCAGATCACTTGTCAAGTGTGAGTGAGTCCCTAAATGTCCCTGCCGACATCATCATCACTATCCTGTTTCTATCACTTTGTTCCACTATCATCACTAGTTTCTTTGATTATCTTTTTAACTACAATTCATGCTTTGTTTCCGTACAGCTCTCTTCCATTGGAGGAAATCATTAAAACATTTGGCTAAACACGGAGATGATCCCAGTTTCCTAAAATAATAGTAATAATAATAATAAAGTATACAAATATTAAATTGACTAAATTATATTTTTAACAAATGTGAAACTGCAAAGATGAATTAATGAGACAGTTGAATGTTAAATTTGTAACTATGAGTACAGGATGAAAAAACCTGAGAGATAAGTGATCATTGATTATAATGGAGGAAACAGCACTACGACATAACTATTGGCAAGGCAGAGTCTTCTGAGAGCTGAATTGGGGTGTCACTCAGAGCCCACAAGTGCAGTCATAGTGCAGACAGCAAGAACTCAGTGACTGGAAGAGGACGAGAAAACATCTGCTGAAAGCAAACTCCACCCCAACCCACTCTGTGGTACAGGAGATCTTTATGACCTTCCTATATTAATTCAGGATAATTGAATCAGCGACTTTAGATTCCATTGAAAGCCTGGTAGGGGCTCTAACTTAAATTCTAAATGTTATACTTAAATTCTAAAAATGGAGGGAAGAGCTGTTTGTTGAAACACATTGAGCTTTCAGTGGAGGGAGAAACTACATACACATCCGTATGTACACATCCATATATATGTGTGTCCATATTTACATGCATTTATGCACACACTTTTATACCTACCTATCTATACACAGTGCATTTTATATGTAATATATATATATTTACATATATAATGTATAAAATATAACTTATAAAAAAGTGAGTGTAAACATTTAAAAACTTAAAAAATCCCATGATCTCTCTCACAATACATGGCCTCTCTCTAAGCCCAGTTACCTGTTATTCCTGCCACTACCGGAAGCAGTTCAGTAATCCTTTCTCAGAACTTTAGTTGTACTTCCATAGCTGCCGCAATGACTTGAAATCAATTCAAAATATGTAATTTTCATGGTCATATTGACTTTGGGGAAAAATAGAAGTCTCAGGTTGCCATATTGAGCGAACAACACCAAAGGGAACTCTAACGCTTTTGTGAGCCAGCCTTCCTGCTGTATGGCGCTTGGCAGCAGCACCCGCCTTACAAAGAAGGACCTCCGGAAGTGTTCCAGAAAGCCGCAAGGACACGGATGAATGGAGCGTGCGTATTTTAAGGAGGGTTAATGTAGAGGCATCGTTTGCTGTACTTTTCAAAAATGCAAATGTTTGCCATATATTTTGATGTGTGTGTGTGTGTGTGTGTGTGTGTGTGTGTGTGTGTGTGTGCGCGCGCGCGCGACTGCATTCTTTCATTCCAGTGGGAGGAAAAAGCTGAATTCTTCTCTTGAGACCGGCCAATGAGACAATGACAGGTCAAGAGAGAAAATATATGTGTTGATATTCGGGGATCATTGCTCTACTTCCATTGAAATCCACTCATTTGAAAATCTCGTTTAGGTTCATAGAAATTTTTCGGTAGCTGTGTAAGTGACTCGCAATTGTTTCCTAGAAGAACAGCTATTTTTAACACACTTCAGAAAGTCAGAAATAAACATGATTGGGACAGAGAAAATGCTCAAGTGAGTAGACATTAATTCCTAAAGCAAAAATGATAAATGCACACAGTGGGAAAAAGAAGTAATTTTACATTCAAATGTGTTCTCTGAAAAATTAACTTCATAAATATAAGTAGCTGAAGTAACAATTTGAAAACCCACTGAGAAGACAGAAAGTAGATGATAATATAATGTAATAAAATGCTTGAAAACAAGAGAACTTCTCCTAGGAGTATAAAGGACAACTCCTAATAATAGAAGTTTCAGGAAAGTTGAAATTATAGGGTGGAAATTATGAAGTGAATGATTCTTTAAAAAATGTTAAACCTAAGTGACATGAAATGTTCAGTTTAAAGAGGACAATAAGTATCTTGCTGAAGAATTAAAAAAGAAAATAGAACTAGGGACACATGGACCTGCCCTCCCTCTGCGGTCATGCCTAGACTTCTGAGGTGTACATTTTGAAAACTCTTTGTGGGGGTACATTTATTAATAAAAGGACAAAGAAAAAATATGAGAAACAGTAATGAAAGTAAAAAAAAATAGAAGAGAGACAAAGACTGAAAAGGACTATACACATTATGTAACAATTTTCATTTTTAAAGTACCACTAAAAGTTAGAAGACATGAGGGAAAACTCTGCTAAAGGACATTTACCTTCTATGTAATATAACAATTTATTATATCATACATCAACAATCACAATAGAATGAAAACATTTACATAAACGTAACTCTCAAAAAGGCTATTTTTTCATATTTTCTTTATGAAATAGGACCCAAGTCATGTTACACTAAAAGCCAAACTAACAGTATAACATTATGAAGCAAAAAGAAACTCTCTCTCTCTCTCTCTCTCTCTCTTTCTCTCTCTCTCTCTCTCTCTCTCTCTCTCTCTCTCTCTCTCTGTGTGTGTGTGTGTGTGTGTGTGTGTGTGTGTGTGTGTACCTTTAGCATATAGCAGAAAATCCCTGGAATAATGAATAGAGATATTCACCTGGGATATCAGTACAGATTGGAGGTAGAGGACACAGGCAGAGAAAGTACTACATTTTCCTGTTAGTGACAATGCCCAAAATAAATAGAATAGTTATTACTTACGTGTGTGAATCTATTTCTGCATGTGAATACTTCATTTGGGTCTAAGAAGAGTCTTCTAATTTCTTTGAGAAACTTTGTAGAAAAATAGGCGTTTTGTCTAGAGAATCAAGGAAGTAGGAAAAATAGACTTAACTCAGAAAAACAAATTGACAATAAAGGTAACATCACATTTGAGGTCCAGTTGTTTTATTTTTTGGGTTTTACTCTAACCAACTTTGCCTTGGTTTTTGTAGCTATTGCATTTGAATTGCATATAGTTTTCTTACTTCTAGTATCACTTATCTCTAAGTTATCCTCCAGATTGCAATTAAAATGATCTTTAAAGTTAAAATTCAAAAACTGGTTAAATTACTCAGAGAGGAAACGGTTCCACGTAACATATGGTGATTACCAAATGTGACTGTTTAGCTTAAGTAAAGGGGGCAAGTTGGAAAATAAGCTTGAATATGAGGCAAGGAAAACCTTAAATGGTTTTTAAACAAGCATTAGTTTATTCTGATAGTTTTTTTGATTAAATAACTTATTATAACAGAGCAGACGGCACAGCAAAAAAGAGGTTAAGAAGGCGAAACTGTTCACAATACACAAATCTGATTTAAATAAGGACATAAGTTTGGTACCCTCCAGAATTCTTCAGAACCAACATGTAAAAGATTTTGATTAACTTGAGGTTCTTGGAAACACAGCATAAGAAATGCAGCAACTGTGGGTGAAGGTAAAACTTTTGGCAATTGTGCTAGATTACAGGTATGGTGTGATGGAGGGGAAAGGTCATTTTTTTTCATTTGTATTTTAAAATTCAAGGAAGAAATATCCTCCTAGAGAAATTATTTCCATTTATGAAAAGAAAAAATGTCATGCAAATTAAAGATGTGTCCTTGTAAAACTGAAAATTTTAACTTCAGAATTGAGGCTGCACCAGAATATTGAGATGAAAGGAGAAAGAATGAAAAAAAGAAACTCCAGGGCTGAAAATATGCTATTTGATCACTTACTTTTATATATTTCTCATTGAATAATTAGAGATTTTATCACATGACAAAAGACTTATTTGAAAAAAATATTCAAGAAGAATAAGAATGCTACATCAAAAAAAACTTGAAGATAAAGTTTAACTAGTAAACAATGATAGTTTGTCACTAGGCATTTAGCAAATGTTGATCAAATTTATGTAGGAAAATTCTAAGGTCTAGTTTCTGTTTAAATTTTTCTTTCATTTTCTTTATTTACTCTGTTTTCTGTTCTGTCAGTATTGCAAATATTACTGTTATATACTGTTCAGTCATAGAGTTTGTCAGTGTCTTCTGAAAATCATCTTCTTGCGAAGATGGTCTTGCATGTGGCATCTGCACATATTTTGTGTAATACAATATGTAAGTAGCGAATTCTTACAGTAGTGTGCTTTCAATCTACATGATTTTATTTCAAATACCTGTATATATTGATATTTAACTAAAAATTATGTCCTCTGCAGGACAATTTACATTTGCTTTTCTTTCTCTCTGAGAACTGTAGCATCTTTTATGATTTGTCCCTGTGCTGTGGCTTTGTAATAATGACTTTCTTTGAAATTGAGTGCAGAGTAGACCTTCCAATCCAGTAGTACCATTGTTTCAAAAAACCTCCACTATTAAGTGCATCATTTGTTTTTAATAATAATCATTTTGACGCTAATAGAAGCTAAAGATTTGAAGTCATGTAAAGCCCACCCAACTACTAGAGTTTTCTGTCCCCTCTACTCTGGTTGATTTTATCAAATATTATGTTTCTCATTGTCTCTGGTACAACTGTACTGTTTTTCAAAACTTAATCTATGTTTTTTTTTTCTTCCTTCCCCTTTACTATCTGCTGAGAAACTTTGTAGAAATCTTAGCCTGATTGGGAAGATTATGTATGTTTGTATTAACACAAATAGTCCTCATAGAAAAGGATTGGTGTTAAGCAAATCATGTTTTTGTGATTAAATATACTAATATTTCCTAAAGAATTAAAATAACCTATTCCAACATAATATTTACATTCATTTTAAAACTTGTAAAACAATAAGCCAGAGGCCTTACAAACAGCTAGTTGCTTCTGACAGCCTGAGATACTCAGTTTTGCTAGCTAAACACTCTTCCAACAAATATTACTACTATCATTAGTTATATACAATTTGAAACGTAGCTTGCATTTAAACTACAGAGAAAATTAAGGGTTGTTTTGTGAGAAGAGGATAGTCCTTAGTACACTTGTTCCTTCCTTCAATTTTTTTGAAGGCTTTTCGCTTAGATTTCTTTAAGCTTCACCAAACAGTTAGTCAGGTACTAGAAAGCCAAGAAACTAAAATTTCCTTTTATTGATTTTTATCATCCTGATGCTCCAGGGCATAAGCCCACTGGAAAGGAAGCTTCAGAGTAGGATTTACATTGGAATATGAAAAGCTAAATATCACTGCTCTCCCTCAAGATATCCTCCTGGAACACACACACACACACACACACACACACACACACACACACACACACAGGGATCCCTAAAATTTCACTGATGAGCTGTGGCAGAGACTCTCCCAAAAGGTGCCTGGTGGATAAACAATGTAGGGGATCATCTATCCTCATCACAATTGACAGGGTGACTTAGCTTATTTCTACCATCTGTAATTCTGTGATTTAGATCACAGCTTGAACACAGATAGTTTGTTCTTCTGTGTTTTCTTAATTATCTTCCATTAGGATGTAAAAAGACTCTCTAAACTCTGCATTGAATATCTGAAGTTGTAAAAGTTTTTGGAATATGATCCTAAGCAGATGAATAACTACTATTTAACAGTTATTTCTTTAAATAAATCTTATGAAAGTACAGCATAGATTACAACAAATACAATCCTTTTTGGAGAGTTTAGTGACGCTTTAATTAGACTGAAATAATCTAAATAGAATAGCAGGTATATAAAGATAGTTCTGGAATTGGAACGTCAGTAAGAAAACATTTGCTAATGTGGATGGATGGTTTCGTGATGAAAAGGGAAGAAAAGCAAATATTCTAAAATGTCTTAATAGAATGCACTGTTGGCCATGTGCTGAGTATTTTCACATATGCCTTCTTAGTCAATCTCTAAAAATTCATTATACAATTGAATTTCAGAGAAGGACAGACCTAAGCCCATCTGGGTTCTTCCTAAGAAAGAGGAAAGGCACATTTTTTGAGACATTATTCTGCTGTTGTATGTGAATTATGTTTCAATTTCCTATTGGCTCTGAATATGATAATGGAA
Source organism: Ctenodactylus gundi (assembly GCA_004027205.1). Taxonomy (NCBI): domain Eukaryota; kingdom Metazoa; phylum Chordata; class Mammalia; order Rodentia; family Ctenodactylidae; genus Ctenodactylus; species Ctenodactylus gundi. Next base: position 604,204 of record PVKB01000390.1, read on the forward strand.
GAAGCAGGTGTCAAATTATTAATTACTGTGAAAATGAGTCCGTCAATTCAGGGTTGAAGCAGGAAATATGGATAAACTCACCATTTGTTTAAATCAAAAGACGGTCTAAAGTTCTATTACCACGGGAGAGGAAAATTAACAGTTTTGAAAAACAGCTTATCAAATTGATTGTATATGGATATGAAATATTTATAAAGAGCTTAAAATGAGACCATTAACAAATTCATATCATTTAATTAGCATGTTAAAATTCTGCTGTGAGGAAATAGCACATACATGTATAAGTTTATGTTATTGAATATAATTTTGTGTTATTGTGTACAAGAAAAGTAGAATGGAAAAGAAATGAAGCTTTTGAATATTTGGAAAATAAACACATCTTCAAAGTACATTTAGGGTGCTTGGATTTTGTAAACTTCTCTTAGAATCTCTCATTTTGTCTCCGGGTGTCAGAACCAAACACACACCGGGCAAGGATGGCTTTCAAAGAATTGTTTTCACAGTCATGCGCTGATTTCAGCCTGACTTCGCTGGGTTTAGGGTTGACATTAGAATCCAAATCCATGTGACTACAGACCACCTAATTTAAATCTTCAGAGAATATGAAAAAATCACATATTTTATTCTAAAACAGTGTTTATTTCATTTTGTAAGTCAAGAGGCAAGAAATGAGATCTATTCTGAGTTGAAAATAATGATTTAGAGAATTCGAGAGAAAATTTTTGAATTAAATTGCTAAAATGAGACATTGAGATTATTCTAAAAATGATGAGCTGAAATTCCATAAAATTATACTGAATATAATTGTCTTATTTTTATTTTCTTCTCACCTGGAAGCTATAGTCTAACTACTTACAATAACAGATTCCCCCCTGGGTTGAGAATTTAGTTGTTTTTTATAATTTATTTTAATAAAAAATGCTTGTTTATGCTTTAAAGCTATACTCTTAAAGCACTTAAGATGAACCTTCCATCTGTCAGCTTCTTTTAAGTATCACCACAAATGTGCATCTTGAGGAAACATATGTATGTACAGAAAATATTACATAGTCTGTTCTCCATTTTGTTTATTTTTATAAAGATTTGGAGGACTTTCTACTATTTGATTCTCTAAATATCCACAATTTTTTTTCTAATATTTTAAACATAAGCAAATATTATCAATGTCCATAGTGATGTTTTTTTCTATGGTATATTTGAAATCTCTAACACTTACTGAAAGTATTCAAATTAGTTTAAAAAGAAAGATAAAATTTACTTCAAAAAAGTATGGAAAAATACGCATTAAAACACTGAAGATACACAGGTGATCTAACATCTTATTAATAACGTACTGTAAATGATAAGTTCTATAAAATCATCTTTATAATTGCATACATTCATACATACACACAAATGCAATTAGGAATTTCAGAAAAATATATCTAGACCTTCATGTCTTGAAGATCAGGGAGTAGGCATACGACAGCTAGCAGTTTTCAGGATCGGCTGCTAAATGCGATTTTTTTAGGAGACAAAAGCAAAAGAAGTTTAAACAAATGTGTTGAGACAGATCAGCATAATAGGGATGCACACATGCCCATGTCTACAGCAGCACACTTAACAATAGCTAAATTGTGGAAGATTCCTAAACATCCATCAGCAAATCAGAGAGCCAAAAAGTGGAACGAAAGGAAACTGCAATGTTGATGCAATATCTATGTATATATGCAAAACACCAAGGTCAACATAACCATTGTGAATCACATGCATATCCTAACAAAAATGAGGGAAAGGGAATAGATTGGCCACTTAAAATCATGTACATATTCAGAAAAAATCACAAAAATATTTCTACTTGTTTTCACAAGCACAACTTGTACTATGATTATTAAACTATTCTCTTACATGTTGCAATGTGTTTCTGATGTTTCTGCTCAAAATAGATGAATTATCTTGAGAATCAAACAGCGCAAAGGTATGTCAGGCTCCTATGACAATACTATCGGAAACTTCAGTGAGGTCACGATCTACCAAATTACACGTAAAGAAAGATTTTGTGCTCTTAAACATAAGGTGGGTACTTTTTTTAAAAAACACGTATTAGCTAATATTTTAAAGGTGATAGATTTTAAGGTTTATCAGCTTTTCAATCAGAAATAAATATATTGAATAATATTTCTTCTTGTCTTAGCATGGAATTAAAACTAAGAAGCGGGGCTGGAGGAATGGCGCAGCAGTTTAAGTGCTTGAGCTAGGTGCTTCTAAGTACCCGGGTTCGATTCCCCAGCACCACATAATCTGGACGTGGTGGCGCACGCCTGGTAATCCCAGCACTCGGGAGGCTGAGACAGGAGGATTGCCTTGAGTCCAAGGCCAGCCTGGGCTCTGAAGTGAATTCAGGACCAGCCTGGACCACAGAGCTGAGACCCTGTCTCAAAAAAAAAAAAACAAACAAAAAAACAAAACAAAAAAAAAAAACAAAAAAAACTAGGAACCATAATTTTTATTTTGGTCTTGAATGTCCAGACATTAAATATATTTTTCCTTGGGAAACATTTTACATGATTTGTAGTATTTTATTCATTATAAGTGATTGCATATTTGTTTCAGAAATAAAATCAGTTATAAGAAAGAGCAGTATTTATTAGTATTGATGAGGTGTTTCATAATGAAGATGAGTTTTTCATACAAGCCAAAAGAATAAAGCTTGTGTCTTAAGTTGGGTATTCTGCACTTACAAATCCATTAAGTTCTTAATAAAAGTTAATATATAAAACATAGTTTTTAAATTATAGATATAGTATTAAAATATTTTATATAATTATATTTCTTATTTACTTTTGGACTTACTGAAGAGATACTTTTGATTTTGTTCTGCAGTAGTTGGGTTGCATTAATTTAATTATGCTCATGGGTATAGTACATATACTACTTCTTTAATGAAAATAGCTGTGATTTTCTCTGGAATATTTTCATATGTTATTATTCTGAAGATTTAAAAATATTTTCAAATGTTATTTTTTGGAGAACATCAATGATACATAATCTAGAAAAATCCATTAAAATATACTTCTATTTTAAAATTTGTCTTTCATACTATCTGGGGAAATTCTCATAAGATTTTAAAGTATAAATTAATAAACCTAATATGTTTAGAGCATTTTTCTGAAATTAAGAATTTTACTTTGCATTTTTTCAGATAATTTTGTATTTTGGTTTTTTGTTTGTTGTTGTTGTTGTTTTCTTTTGAGACAACCATGGCAATCCTCCTGCATCTGCCTCCTGAGTGCAAGGATTGCAGGCATATAACAACACACCTATGCTCACCAGATTTTTAAAAATCATGTTTTGTAATATTTCATCATTTCCTAAAAAATTGCTTGCATATTTAGCTAAGCAAATGCTCCATCAACTAACTTATGTGCCTGGAGAACAAAGACCTCAGTAAGAACAGTAAGAATGATTTGAAATAAGGTAAAAAATGCAACATTACTGTGGGGATTAAGCTTAAGATGTGAACTTGGTTGCATGCTGACATGCTGAGAGGATTAGCAAAACACATCTGGTGGGACTGAGTAGGACAGAGATGTGACCTTAGACGCTATGTATGATTCCTGGTCATCTCTTTTCTAGCACCGCGTCACTGCTCTGCTTCTGGGCATACATGAACTAACCATCTTTGCTTCACCAGTTTCTTCTACTGCAAAGTTTCTGCCTTACAGAAACCAACAATGAACTAAATTTGTGAACCAAATTAAAACACTCCTTTTTCAAACTGTAGGTGTTGACTGTTGTGACTGGGCAATGGGGAAGCTCTAGAAGATAAGTGATAAAGTATTATGACATCATTGGAACACGTAGAAGAATTGTATTCACTACACAAATATCATGGTAATAAGCGAAAATTACACAAAGGTACATGTTAAACCTTTAAACACTGTATTAACAATATATCCTCATTTAATTAAGAGAGTGAATAAGACACAATGCCATATTATTTATTTAAATATTTTCATATTACATTTATTAAAAAAGTATTACTAACAATAGAAATAGAGAAACACATACTTCTGTCAAAACATGGTCCTTAAAGCATAAAGACAGAGGGTTTTTTGTTAAATCTTTAAAATATTTTTATAAGTTTCCTATTACCTAGTAAATATTACTTCAATTATTTTTATATTGAGTGATGAAAGGAGAAGACAGGTACTTATCTTTAGCTTTGTCAATATTTTCTAAGAAGCATTAAACTAAAATTATATAAATTACATTATTAGAAGTCAATAACCTTGAGGCACTTACTATAGAAAATACTAACTAATGTTAATGTTTAATTTTCTTAGGTAAATTTTACATGTTAAATAACTAAAGATCAAATGCTTAAGATACCAATTATTTGTTCGATATAATATTTTGGAAATAACTGTAAAGAAAATAAAATCATAACATTCTTATAAGGGAATGAGGCCATTGATCTCCTGATTGAAACAGTTACCGTGACACCAGCCAATAAATGTCAGGGAGCACTTCCCTTAAGGGAAGGAAGCCAAGACAGGAAGGATTACTTTGCAGAGGATCCTGGTAGTGAACAAGACACCTTGGAGGCCACTGGACTTTTAGATCCTCTTCTACTTACTTCCAAAACAGAATGCAATAGGATTTTGTTTCCACTAAACACACACACACACACACACACACACACTCACACATACACGAGAGAAACCTTTTGTCTGGCCCTTCAAAGTAAAGTCTTTTAGCACCAGAAAGAACATAGGCAGAAATGCTTGCTTCCCTAAGAAGCCAATATCAAGGGACCAGAAATTTTGGAACTTATAGAAAAGAAAATCAAAGCACAAGTGGACCAAACAGTCAATCAGTTCCAACCATACACATTTAAATGAATGAAAGGAATGTTTAGTGAATATAAAGAAAAATTTACTAAACAAAGAATGGTCTTAATGAATACAAAGTTTGTTAAATTATAGAATACACAAACAGAAAGCCTGCTGAAATAACCAAGGCAATTCAAGATAGAAAGAAAGCTTTTGGTAGAGAAATGGGAAATCCTAAAAGAAATCTAGTTGAAATTTGGCTATAGAATTAAATTGAAAGCAGAGGATTCTGACTTGGATATCGAGAGGACAAAAGTTCAAACCATAAAGACAAGGAGGACTAATTCAGTACTCTAAACAGGGATGACTCCAAAACAAGAAGCAAACAAGACAGCTGGGTAAAGCAGCTTCCTGATGACGCAAGGAGGACCAATCTCAGAATTATAAGAATGAGGTAAGAAAGAGAAGATGGCACAAAGAGACAAAAATTTATCCCTGAAATCATGTCACAAAGTTTGCCAAATCTAGGAAGAGAAACTAATATTCAGAAACATAGATCATAGAAATCCTCTCACCACTGCATATCATAATCAAAACCTCAGAAGTTAAACCCAAATAGAGTATATTAAAAGCTGTAACAGAAAGGCAAGCCCATCTGAATAACTGCAGGTTTCTCAATGCAAACGTGACATACTGAGTCTGTAACAAAAATTTTTAATATCTAAAGAAAGCAAGTGTCAACCTACATTGTCGTATCCAGCAAAACTATCTCTTAAAATTGAAGGAGAGCTTTTTTTTTTTTCTCTAAAGAAACCTTAAATTTATGCCACTAGTTCAGAATTGAAGAACATGCTTGAAGGAATCTTAGCCAGGAAGAGAGAGAAGACGGACATCAAAGAACTCAGAAGAAAGGAAGCATTGAAAGAAAAAGTGTAATATAAAGAAAATACGAAGGATCAACACTGGAAATAAAAAACAATGACAACACTCAGTAAAAACTGTACAATAATTACTGTCAATTCTAATGATCTTAACTCACCAATCCAAAGACATAGACTGGCAGAGTGAATCACAAAACTAAACCCAACCATCTGTGGTCTGCAAGAGATACATTTCACTAACAAAGACGCATAAGGACTATAGGTAAAAGGATGGATAATTCCATGCTACTGGAGTCCAGGAACAAGCAGGAGGTGTCATATATAAAATATATATAATGTATATGTATGTTGTATATATAAACTGGTAAAATTATCTTTAAACATGTAGTTCTTTTATGGAAAAGAGAAAGGTCAAGGCACAAAATTGGTACAATGTGTCCAAGCAGTCTTTTGCGAACATTTCTCCTTCTATATCACTGCTTGTGATTGACACACACTCTCATTTTTATCTACAATGCCTGCTAGAAAAATAGATTATTTGACTGAAGAAACAACTTGCCTGAATAAAATTATGCTTCTACTTCTAAGAAAGAAAGGTTAGCGAATGTTTAAAAAGTATCTGGATTTCTTCTAAATTAGGAATAAAAAGGGGAAGGTCAGGAAGTTTCACAGAGTTAATCCATGGATAATTTCATGTGCTATTGAGACGAGGGGACTGGCGAGAAGGGGTGGACTGATGGTGAAACTAGAAATTATTGTCCCATGAGCTGGAAGTTGAGCCTCTCTTGTTAGCTCCACCCTTTTCTCTGTTTCCTGGCTGCTCCAAAATGAACAACTTTTCTCTGACCGGGCCTTCACCCTACCCTTCCGTTATTCCCAGCCTCCCGTGAATGGGTTGAGACCTCCTAAATATGTGAGCTAAAGTAAACCATTTTTTCTTTTTATTGTGGATGTCACATAATGTGTACTTGCCATGAGAAAATGACTAAGACATGATCATGGGTATGAGATGGAAAAATCAGAGAGGACTTCACAAAAAAAAAAAAGAGGAATGTGAGAATGTCAGTGTCAAAAATAAATAAATCTGCCAGGACAATGGAATTTACCCAGAGATTGTGAAGGTATCTTTTAATGCCTCTAACATTATGAACTTTATGCCAAAAGTGATAAAAAGACTTCGGTGAGACCAAGATAAGAAAGGAATATAATGTTTTATTTCACAATAAATTACCTTTAACAAAGTCTGAGTTATTTGAATAAACTGTTGACTAAGGTAAATTGAATGGCATAGAAGAAATATAGATAAATAGCAGAGATGCACCATCGAGGGACTCGGGATTGTGGACTGGATGTTGAACTTAGAAGCATGAAAGAGGGAACAGGTTGGATGGTGGAGAAGCAGGAAAAAATACCGTCTATAAAGTCCATGTCATGGAGAGTTAGTGATATCATAATGCACAGCTAATGAAAGCAATGAGTGATTAAGGTGAAGAGACCACATAATCTAATTTAGTAATTTCAGAGATTTTATGTTATAACAAATAAGTGAAAGAGGATTCTAAACAGTTTGGCGTGAAAAAACAATGGGAATATAAGAACCATAAAACAAGAAGGCCAAGATAGTGAAGAGATTCTAAGAACTTTTGTGAAATGCCATGACAGCTTTGAAGCCACCTGACAAACCTGCAATAACAAAGTAGGTTACTGAGTATCCTGAAAAGCAGCAAGAATTAGCAGACTTGGATATATCTCACCAAGTAGATAGAAAATACTGAGGTTTTTTACATGATTATTTTAATAAAAATGATATCTGTAGAGTGAAGTCATTGATTCCAACTCATCAGAATTCAGTGTGATGAGTGATAAAGAATTGATTTCATAAGTGACAATTTTGAAAACCATATAGTGATTTAAGTTAAGTGTTAAGCATGTTTTCAGAAAGAGAGAGAGAGAGAGAGAGAGAGAGAGAGAGAGAGAGAGAGAGAGAGAGAGAGAGTTATGAGGAATGGCTCCTGAAAAATGAAAAAAGAAAAAAAGGGGTGTGGGGAGGACACACAAGCCATCAGCAATGGGGACGCCAGGGTGCAATGCGCACAAATGTATTTACATAGCAGCAGCAGGTGGCCTGAAGATTCAAAGGAGTCTTAGAAATGTACCAAGAAAGAAAACGTGATGCTGATTGTGCTGGTGACACGGGTCTCATCAATCTGAATCAGATGTGTGAGGAAGGTTTCACATCATGTCCATGTACTGCTATCCAAAGAAGGTAATGAAGATGACTGATCAAAGTAGGTCTTAATATTGGTCGCCTATTTGCTCTGCACCCTAAAAATTTACAGAAAGTTAGTGAAGACGAGATGACACTCCAGATTTCATGCCTGATTATCAAATAAAGTTACAAAGCCCAAAATGAGGAATATGTTAAGAGCGGTGCACATACAAATGAGGTCTCAGTGCGCAGAGGATAGTGTGAAAAGTAAGAGGTCCTGAAGAAGGTGATGGAAATATGTCTGGATTTGCACAATACAGAAATAACTTTAGGGATAATGAAACATTCAAAATTCTACGTATATATTGAAAAAGAAGACTCACAAGCAAGTATGTTACTAAATTTGCTTTCACAATTTTTGAATTTTTTCCTAAGGGAAACTATTTCATAGTATTCAGTTAAGTTCCTTAAACCTATAATTTTGAGATATGTAGAGTGCAGATCTTCAGTTAATACTGTTTACTACAATGAGCTGTATTAAAGCTTCTTTTTGGCCATATTGTCAGCTTAATTCAAGGAGTTTTTATTTGCTTTTATTGAATCCATTAAATTTAATGAAGACTTTACATGCTATTTTTATGTGGAAATATAGCAATACTTTCAAGTTTAGATATAAACAAAGCTAGTTGTAAATTCTTTTCTTAAAAGAAATGCACAGTAATTCCCCAAACTCCATGGTTCCAGTGTGTTTCAGAATTTGGAATTTATCTGTTTGCAAAGAAAAATGTTAAATTTTATGTCATGTAAATTTTTTTACCAAAAAATCTCCAATAACTTACATAAACAATTATCAATTTAAATGTAGCAAAAACAATACAAAAAATCTTGGATACGTGTTTGGTCCCTAAAATTACTCATGATTTGAAACAATGTAATAAAAGCCTATCAAGACAAAAAAGAATAACATGATAAATGATTTTTTATTATAAAATCAATGTGAACTTTTAGCAAATCTTATTTATTAATATTGCTTGAGGATGAAACTGTTTAGCGTTTTTACAGATTTTAGTGAACATGCCATTTTTCAGTTCACGTTTTAGATTTTGAATAGTTTGTTAGGAAACTTTCTTACTGAGGCACTGTTACACACTCAACATGCCAAAGGCTTTTGGAAAGTATCAGACACCTACCACCCTGTGGGCGCTGTGAACTTCACAGGAGAATAGAGTAGATCAACTGAAAAATGACGAGACATAAATGACAGTCATATGCTGAAGGAAATGATTAAGTTAATAAAGGAAGCAATCATACTGCTAATGCATATATTCTGGGCAGGACTACTTGATCACACTTTTTTTTACCTTTTTTAAAATTAATTTTTATAGCTCTCAAAAATCAGTCAATCTTCTTCATTGGGACTGTCTTTTGGGTTCTTAACAATTTGCAACTGAATTGTGCAGCCTAATAGCAAGGAGAAAATAAGTAAATAAACGTCCTGAGATGTGTCATTGAAAAGAAGAGTGGCTGGGTAAATGCTACTTTTATTAGTTTATTTTTTTAAGTAGTTTTGCTTTGTATGGGAATAGGAATACTAACTAACTAGCATGTATAAGAAGGTTAAATAACATGTTTTGTTACTGACTGCATGTCAATGAATATGCTCCTCTTCCTGCGAATCCAACTGTGTGACTTCCCCTCCCAGAGTCTGACAGACAGGGCAGCAACTTTTCCCACTGATACTTGGATTCCATGTGTTCGCTCGTTTAAACACAACTGAATAGCTACTTGGAAAACCTAACAGTGGGAATTATTCTGCTACAAAATTCTAAGAGCTGCTACCTTTTCATTGGGTTTTATTCATGAACACCTGTTATAAGTATATGTTACCTGCACTGTTGCTGTTAAATTTGTAACGCCATCTGTGACATATATGAGAAGGAATAAAGGACTGGTGAGCAAATGGGAGCCCTGGAGTGGTCGTATTTCTGTAGTTTCTGCCCAGATTAGATGTCTTAGAGAGAAAACAGCATTATTCAGCTTTGGTTAGGTACACCAAAGCACCGTGTATCTCAAAATTGTCCTTAACAAAGGTAGGGGCCATAGGAAAACTGAAACTTTTTTAAAAAGATAATTTCAGAAAAAAAAAGATATTTAAAGTCAAATGAGCCAAGTCCTCTTCTTAGATAAATTTGTTTTGTTTTGTTTTGTTTTGTTTTTTACAAATATTTGGTCTGATTTATCAACACACATTCAGTTTTATTTCAAAAATTACTATTTTATTAATATTTGCTTGTGTTACATAACACATTCAGTTTGGTGAACTGCTGCAAATATACACCACATGTCCATTGTTTTCTCAAATCCCCTTCCTATTATCACTAAATCTAACTTCCCATTACCTATCACTTCTTTTTTTATTTTGCTGTTCAATTTATCTATATTTAGGTTTCTCATATAAGAGAAAGCATTCTATTTCGGTGTACAACTTCAAGTAAGGTAAAGATGTTTTTGCAGCAGAACAACAATCAATGAACAAAAATAAACAAGACTTAGAAATATCCCATCTCATTATGCAGCAAAATACCAACATTAAATTCTTCACCAATTTTTTTTTTTTTTTTTCAGCTCATAGTCAAGTTCAGTTATCAACCTGCAGCCTTCCCCAGACTTGGCAACATACTAGTCTTCTAGTCAGGTTTCAGTAGACAGATGGCAGATTGTTAGTCAGCCACTGTCAGCCCTTATTGCCTGCAGAAATTTGCTTTGCAATTTACCTGCAAGCACTGGACACCTTCATCTGCTGATGGAGAGACCACTATAACCATATTTTCTCTTTTGGGGCATACAGCTTTCTCTGGAGTCTTACGTTCTTTTTTCACAACTATAAATAGAAAAGCAATACACAAGGGAGATAACTCTCTTGTACGGTCCTCAACCATCTCTAAAACCACAAAGGCTGAGAGCATTTGGGTGACTGCTGGAGATCTTACAATAGTGGAATTTATCTTGAAAGGTCATATATAAAAAGCCTTACACAACAGCCTTTGACTGTATCTTCTCTGGATATATGGGGACAAACTCTAAGTGCTCTCCAAAGCCCAGTTTCCATTGTGTAATTTTGTGCAATGTCCTTATGACATGTTTGACCACAGTTACTATGTGCTAAATTTCTGTGTTTACATTTATTCTAGAAATTCTGAACTTAATAGTTATCTCTGAAAAATAACCTTTCTGACCTTGTTTAACATATTATTTTATTAGTATTTTATAAGAAAACCATCTTGTATTTCTTATTTAAATTAAATTTTAGATGCTAACAAGGTAATATCCGTGCCATATCAGTTTCTAGCTTGAAACCACATCACACTTTTACTTTCCTCCTTCACTGTGACAACAAAATTGCAAATGTTATTTTCTTATATGCAAAATGAAGTTTTTGTGTAAGTTAAGTTCTATAGATATTTTACAGTATTATATCTAGTTACTTTTAAAGCTATAATGTGTTGCATTATGGGATTGCTATATATTTCATGTATGATAAATATTCATGTCTTTTAGACTTCTCAAAAATTACAAGTCATGTCTGTAGAAGTCACTCCTGATAGAAACAAAGTTGTGTACGCAAAAGTACAACTTAAGAAAAAATTACAAATTTTATCTATAATATCAATATATATTTTTGATGTCCCAATAAAGCATATGATTAAATTCAGATTTTATTTTTATGTAAATGAAAATAAATGAAAGCATAATGGAAACTGGTAAAATGGTGAGGTGTATGGTTCCTGGATTTCAATGACTGAGTAGCTCTATTACCTTAGCCTTTATACTTTCTAATATTTGAATTTGATTCTTTTTAACAAAAACAAAAATAGTCATAGTGTGGTTCAGTGCCTTTCAGTATCTTCTTTATTTGCCCAATTCTGAATTGACATGCAATTCACTCAAAAAACAAGTTCATGTTGTTAGATATGTTGGTATTTTGCCACCAGAGTTATTTTCTGTGCTTATATTATTTTAATGTAGAAAAATGTAGTAAAATAGACCCCATCCATTTCAGTATAATATTTTAATTTCAATACAAAATCAGCTTATTAAAAATAAATGTCAAGGAAAGTATTTCATCTCAACAATTGCCATGCATTTCTTAGAACTTTCTCAAAGAGAACTCATAAAATTAGCGAACACTGGGTTAGATTTCACCCACATCCTCCATATTTCTGACTTGTCTACTGATATCTTCTGTCCTGGCTCTTTCTCCCAATATTTATGCAAGTTATAATACAAATAAAATGAATGCTTAAGTTTTCAGAAATTATTAGAATGACATCACATTGCTATTAGTCCTTAAAATACTCTCTCTGATTAGAACACACTCATCACACCATTTTTAGACTCTCTTAAGCTACGCTGGAAGTCTTATGTGTCTTTAAGTTGTTCAGTCACGGTTACCTCAGTATCTTGAATCAATTCGAATTTTTGCCACTAATGCTCATTTGACTTCAGAGAAGATCCTTAAGTGGCATAATGCCAGATCCTGTGATTAAAATGGATTAGGTCATACTGTAGCATTTTTTGACAAAAATTGACATACTGAAAATCTGTGACACTCAATGTTGTCATGATGGAGGGTATTTGACCATTTTTCAAAACTTTCGCATGCACACAATATTAAGAGTTCACCAAACCGTCCTTGGTTGCAAATTCGTTCACATAATTCCAACAATGTTAAGCAAAATCAATATTACCTTGATGTTGAATGTTGATTGACCCTCATTAACACTTGAGAATCACAATGGAGGATTTCCTTTGAGAAGGAAAAGCTTTGGTCTCACAATAGTATATGTATCTCCAAGTTTCGCTTTCTGTGACAATCAGCAATCACCACATTATTTGATTCGATCTTATAAATGTTGTCTTGGAGAGTATTTAAAGTTCTGCTAGACTTGACTTTGGGAAGTTGTAGTGAGTTGTGGGAGATTCTATTCAATATTTCCAGGGTGTTTACCCCCATTTAAAACTTTTTGAACAATAATAAGAATATTTGATAAAGTTTTGGAGAGATATATAATGCAATACAATGGTAATAGGTTGAATTCATAGGTCAATGATTATCGTATCGTCTTCTTCAATCACGAAAGAAATATATAAAGTAGCAAAATTATACTCTTCACCCCCTTTTAATTTCAAAGTTCACATTTTAATTTAAATGTAGTATTTACGTCAGTGTGCAACGTTGTTATTTTAAAATGAACAAATACACATTTACAAATGTACTAGATTGAACTTGAACTTCTAACAGCAGCTGTAAAGAGCTTTGCCACACACAAGTCAAAATTCATTGGAGTCCTCAATAAATTTTAGAGTCACTGTGCTAGTATGACGTGGTAAGTGATAATAAATAGATTGTTAATTGAATATCTCGGATAATAAATTTGTTTTTATAAGAGTCTTTTGGAATATTTGTGCATTATCCCAAAATAATAAGCTTATGTATAGCTAAATAAATTGTGGTAAGCAGTTAAGCAGGTATTCATATCGGGGGAGTGTAAGATCGTCAGCATAGACCATTTGTGTTGTGCTTGGGAAACCAAATCCACCTACTTGTTGCAGACCAGGCCGACACAGGCGTCTCTCAGATTCTGCATGCTGCTTACTGACTCTATCATGATATGAGTTTTACACTTTAAAAGTGGAGCAGGTAGCAGATGGAACCCCATGTGTTTGAAACCATTTTCTGAGATTATGAAATTTTTTTCAGTTCCGAAAGATCACTATAATTACATATGCTATTTTGGTTAGGTTTATAGAAGAAAAAATACGAGTGTGTCAAGCATGTTTATTCCAAATATATTTGATTAGTTATTAAAACATTATGACATTCATTAAGATATCAAAATACTTGAAAGTTACAGCAATATTTGTGTCTAAGTTCTTTTCTTTTGAACTTATGTAATGCATAAGATGTACAGTGAAAATAAATATTCATTATAGGTGTTTGCTGGAAATCATATTAAATATTCTTTAAAAGCTTGGTGAAAATGGCATTTGAACTGCCCAGATGGAAAAAATCTAAATACAACATAAACAGAAGAAAAGAATGTTAGATGGAAATAGTAAGAAAATATTTGTTAAATGATCTGTTTGCAAAAATAATGTAAATGTTGACAATTTTATTTTAAATATCAGTTGTCCAATTTTATGGTCAATATTTTATGTACCATAGTGTATTTTATAAAGAGTGAAAATTAAGTGCTGAAATATTTTGTTTGGCACATTTGTTTGACACATTTAAAAAGAATTAAGATACTGTTTTTATTTTTATATATCAATTTGTAATCATGCCAAACTGTAATAAAAATAAATTATCTTAAATTCTTAAGGATAAAAATTAATTTTCCAGACCATTTAACAAATATTAGTTCCAATGATGAATGTTCCCACAAATTTTCATAGGTGTTTAGTTAGAAAACAATGCAACACTCTTACACCTTATTGGAGATTTAAAGCTCACATTATTTTTCAAAAAAAAAGAAAGAAAGAAAGAAAGAAAATAAGAAAGAAAGAAAGAAAGACAGAAAAAAAAGATGCTGTTTCTCCTGTGACGGAGCCAGCTCAGTCATTCAACTAGGTACAAGAGTGGGGCAATGCGGATGAAAAGAGAAGAAGGGAGACAGAAAGAAAGGAAGGAAGATGGACTCTGACAGGGGCAAAAGAGGATTTATTCAGTAGGACCTTCCTTTTACAGTCCAGTTGTTTACCAGAAAACATTCAGGCTTAACAATATTTACATATTTATGATGGTTTAACAATGTTTACACAAGAAGGCTTAACATACTTAAGAGGGCTTTTAAGTCAGGGTCCTGCTCTGTAGCCCAGGCTGGCCTTGGACTCATGGCAATTCTCCTGCCTTAACCCCAGAGTGCTGGGATTATAGGCGTGTACCACCACACCCAGTTTATGTGGTGCTGGGGAATCGAACTCAGGTACTTAATTCTTAAAACTTCTTTAAAGAAAGAACTTGGCCCCAGGCGGTAGGAATGTTAAACTCCAAGGTCTCCAGCACTCCTGTAATTCCAGACTTTGATTTTGGGAACATTTACATTGAAATATCAACTAATAGTTTTAGACTCATTACTTCTAAGAAAATCAATGTAGAAATGCTCATTGAGATAATTTTGTTTACTTTACTATGGGTAAAACTCAAACTCACCATTTGTGAATATTTTTAATTTTCTTTTAAAAATAAAATGCTCGCATTTTCTTTAAATAAGAAGAAACTATAAAAGGGTCTTGTAAATAAGTTATTTAAACAAACATGAGCCATGTAATAGATTAAATTATAAACTGTATGCATTGTTCAACACTAATTTTTATTCCCATCACATTTATTGTGTTCTATTTGAACCAGTAGTTTAGATGTAGAAAAATTTTAGACTCATAACTATACATACATTTGTTTGTGTAAAACCTGAAATGTTACTACTGGCTGTGATATATTACATAAATTGTCTCTTGGAGAAAGTTGTACGGAATCGCTTTATACGTTTCTAAAAGACATACGGATTTGGGTGGATAATTAGTCGGGGAAGCTGTGATGAAATGTTTTACACTAAAGTACTATTATCCCACTCAGTGTTTTGTGAAGTGTTCATCTGTTAAGAAGATATGACACAGAGTCAGATGTATATAGTCAATTTCTCATTTTATTTATTAGTCCATGACTAATATGTTTTAATAGAAAAAAGTAGGTTTTGAAAACCTATAAAATTAAAAATACTAATATCTTCTCTATATGCAATATCCAAAATTCTAGAGAAAGGTCACATAAATTAATATGCAATCTAGAAAACATTTGTCCACTTTGCAGAGAGTAAACTTACTAATGTAGTTGCTAGCTTAAATTGTTGTGTATTCGTTAAAACTTTGGTATACGTAGTCAGTATATATTGTTGCCATTCAGCCACATGTGGCTATGGAGCAACTGGAAAAAGCCAGTCCTCTCTCTACCCTAGATTCTGAGGAGTATATGACAAAATTATTATGAAATGTCAATTGTTTACTTACGATTCATTTTATGTCTGCATTAAATATAGTATCCTGTCAAATTAATTTTACTCTTTAATCTTTTTCTTGTTGTTCCTGGACATTTAATGTAAATCATATTGTGTCATTATTGGATAAATTTGAAGTAATTGGTAGTGTGTGAACTATGAATAAGGAATCTCTACCGGTTCTTCTTCAATCTCGGTGTAGTGGATAATATTGTGTATATGTGTGCGTGTGTGTATGTGTGTGTGTTTAACTATTTTATATTTGATCATACTCTTTGAGCAAAGTGAGTAGAAATGTTGGGTCAATGGGGCTGGTGGAATGGCATAGTGGTTAAGTGGTTGTCCTTCATCAATAATCAAAAATTTCCAAGAAGACAACGTCCAGGTCAGATGTCTTCACTATGCAATCGTGGGGAATACATAAGGAACAATTAGTCAATCATTTCCAAATCCTTCTAAACATGTAAAGAGAAGGAAACACTTCATAACACATTCTCCAACTTTCTCAGGCTAAGTTTACTGTAATATTAAAACCAGAAAAAAATCAAAAGAAAACTAACAGCCAATTCTCTTTATAAGTAGAAAATCTTCCAGACCAACTATGAAACCAGTAAGCTGGATTCAACAACTCATTAAAAGATGTAGACACTAGTGTCAGCTGATTCTCCCCCAAATTTAAAGCTAGTCCACTTAAGACAATCATCCAATATAAAATACCATGCTATGCTGATAAAGGAAGAGAAAAATTGACACCTGGTCATATCTATAGAATCTTATAAAGGTTCGATTACCCTATACTGGCATGACTCAACATTAAAAAAAAGTAAAAATGCAAGTAAATTTATTCGATTTGACAAAGACATATGTGTAATGGTCTCAGCTGCCTGTATTTTTACTAGTGAGGCTGAAGGCTTTTAACTTCAGGTTAGTTATGAGACCTGGACCTATGCTCTGCAATTCATTGTAATTAGCAGTCCTAGCAGAACAATTAGATTAAAAATGAAAAGAAAGAATAAAAGATCATGCACAGTGGCACAGGCCTTGAATTCCACAATTCTGAGGCAGTGGGATTACAAGTTTGAGCCTTTCCTGGGAAATTTAGTGACTTAGCCAAATTTTCCCAAACTCAAAAGTAAACAAGAAGTGGGATGGAGATAAGTGTGAAGAACCAGATACATACACACACACACACACACACACACACACACACACACACACACAGTGCCATCCAAGTACAAAAGATGAAGAAAAACCACCTATGTAGATGGAATTATTAATGTGCTTAGAAGAAAATGTAATTTTTATGACCTCAGATTTGGCAATGGATCTTTAGGTTGATGCTAAAAGAATGAGTAACAAAATCACACACCTTTTTAAAGTCGTATAATGCATAACGTCTTGTATGTCATAGGTTACAAATAAAGAAACTTGAAGAGAGAGAAATCAGAGGGGAAGGAATGTGTAGTTGATCTATATATGTGAAAAAAATACTCAAGCTTGTTGTAAGCAGCATGTGTGTACTAATAAAAATGGGGAAAACACACATTCACAAGCACACACAAAAAAAGAAAACAAAAACAAAAAATTGTAAAAAATAAAAATATTCGGTGAGTGGGTAGGAGGACTGGCTTAAAGGTAAAAATATTTGACTAGCAACAACGCAGCCCTGGGTTTGACTCCTCAGTACCACATAAGCAGGCTGTGGTGGCACAGAATCCCAACACTCAAGAGGATGAAGCAGGAAGATTTCTGAGTTTAGTATCAACTATGGCTACATGGTGAGTTCAAGACCAATAAGAACTATACAGAGACAACAAATTACATGGTGAGGGACAGAAATGAGTGTGCCCACCCCCAAAAGTTATGTCATGTTTTTATGGAAAATTGAAAATCCTTTTATTAGAGAGATCTCTTGATTATACAACCTTATGAGTACAATCAGTAGCCATGAACAGCATATAAAAATGCTAAATTGTATAATTGTATGCCATGAAAATATTTATCCTGAAATTTAAAAGCATAAAAATATGAGACTTTGTCAAAGGCAAATGTAATAATGAAAACTGTCTAGATTTCAAGATTTTTTCAAGATTTAGTTTCTGTTCCAAAACCATGCTATAATATTTATATCTTCCCACTTAAATATATTTTTTCAGAAGGAAGTATTTATCTTTTTGTTGTAAATAATGTTCATTTCCTATAACTTTTTTTAGTAGTGGTTGTAATGAAAGCTTTATTAACCTAAAAGGCAAAGAAAACTTCATTGATATCATGATAATATATAAGAAGAATCCTAAAAGTAGTATTATTTATAAGTACAGTATGTGTTTTTATTGCCAATTTATAATAGTGATTGAACTGACATCTTAATGACTATTGGTGAAATTAGATGTTAACATAATAATAGAAAGATTTATGACTATAAAATGAGTATAGAATAATAAACATAAAATAAATAAGTTTGGTTTCTTTGCCACACTACATTTGTATAATTTATAACAGTTCTAGAAAATGTTACTATTGTTGCTTAGCTTTTACAGTTCACAAAAGTAGCCAGCCCTGGTGGTGTGAACCTCTGACTACAAAATGCTAGGAGGCTGCCAAATTAGAGAGTAACCCAAATACATGTTATTTATATTTGTTAATTTTTATTACTTAAAAAATCAGCAGTTTATAATGCATTGTGCTAACATTGCCTTTTTACAGTAAAATAATAAACTAAAATAATTAAGAATTGCATTATAATGTAATTGTAATTGGTACTTAAGTTAACAGACAGTTATTTTTTTTTTCCCTTGATTGTCCATGTTACTGGGCAAAAAAAAAATAGATTAGATTGATAGATTTAGCGTGTTTATTTCATTGGAAACAATATTATTAACCTGGCTATGTTTTTTACAACATAATTACTGATGTTCTTAATAAAGTTATAATGTACCCTGTGATCTCGTCTGTATTATGATATATCTCTGGTAAGACTAAATTGAAATCAGAGTTAATTGTAATCAGTTATATATGACAAAGAATAAACACCAAATCAACATGCCTATCAATAAATAAAATAATGTATTGTTGTAGACAGCCAGAGAGAATCTGGTTCCTCTTTTGGCTTGAGAGACAATTAGATCTAAGGTCTGAGAAAATTCACAAGAAATCAGTTTTTCTTCATCTGTGGTTTAGCTTACCTCTCTTGGCTTGATTCTAAGTCAAAACTTTGGTAAATTGTGTTAAGAATAGCCATAAAAACATCAGATTTCTACCTTAGCAGCTTGGCAACTGTAGTGGAACAAGTGAATTTTTATCCCATTATTTCGAGACTCAGTTCCTGTATAATTCTTTCCAGCTTGACTTAGATCTTGTAGGGTTTTTCTTGGCTAAGCCTGAGTTTGCCCTTTCGACTACCTGATGCTCTGATGAACCAGAACTACGTCACCGGCCTCAGGAGTTCAAATACTAACCAATCTCAGCAGCGTCAAAGAAATTGAGGGTTCAGAGAAGCACTCACCCAAGGAAAATCAGAGAGTTTCAGAGAAAAGGTGAATAATATTCAACAAATTGAAACAATTATTTTGGCGTCATGAATGTGAATGCGGCTGTCACTAACAGCAAATATATTCTAATAAGAAAAATTAAAAGAATTTCAATTTCAAATTTGCAGTAATCCACTAGGAATAGCTGGCGGTAACCATTTCTTTGCTTTTTATAACTGTGCAGGGAGAAGAAATTTTAAAGTTGAAATCAATATAGTAATGAATTTGACAAAATAAAAATTGTACTATACAAAAATAAATAAAACAATAAAAGAAAAATGCTCTCAAATATTAAAATATTGGCAGCAAGGATATTAATAGGGCTGTACTTATAAAGAAATGAATAATTAACTTCAGTTCAAATAATTCATCTAAAATAAAAATTTCTGTACAGGTAATTAAAAGTGATCATCTAGACTCTTCCATCTGTTCTGGGAGCATAAATATTCTGTTCTCCAAGAAATCACTTTCCCTTTAGGAATCTATGTTTTATCTGGTGCAAGACAAAATTTGCATGATAATGTCAGAAGCTCTAATGAATTTTACATATTCATCTTCACTCATTTGTTATTCTATGATTACAAGTAATTAAACATCTGCTTATATTATAATATCAGTCTTTTATCTAATAAATGTATGTCACACATGTCCATGACTCTCTTAAAATATCACAAAACTATTCCAAGACTTCGTCATAGTTCTTTTAATTAAAATATTTTATTTTATCTTTGTAATATCATATGTACAAAATAATGTAGGAGTCAAATCTAAGTGAACACAAACTATTAATTGGTATTATGATCAATATCAAGACATTAATAAGAGTATTGATAAATTGAACATCTTTAATTTTGACTTATAATCGTAATGTTACAAGCTAGTGGAAAGGAAAATTAAGTGTGAGATAGATTTTATTTACATTTTGTCTGAAAATTTGTTGTTATTATAAAACATTCATTTGAAAGAATTCCAGAGCTGTATTTTAGAATATAATATTTTTTATTTTTCCTTGAAATACCTTATACATTATGTTTCTTTTGAATAGTTCATCATGTGATTCGTAAATTCTTCTAGTCGGCTTAGTAGCAAACTGAATGAGCTTGCCTTCATGGCTGGACCCAAGCCTCTCTTAAACTATACATTGTTTTAATTCCTATTGCAATTGTCTCATTTTCAAATGTGTCTCTCAATTTGTAGCTGAGTTGAGATTTAACTCATTAAAATACACTGGAAGTGGTATATGCCTCTTTTAGTTTTGGCTCACCATCCTTCTCAATGTTTATTTATTCGATTTCTTCTCTTTGACTAAAGTAAATGAAAATTGGTCAGGAAACATTGGCAGCCACCAGATGAGGAAACTGAGCAGCCGTCACACACCGGAAGTGGGGAGCGTCATGTACAGCCACTGTTGCCTTGGGAGTTAATTTATAGGTTAGGCTTTCAAAACTGACATAGAGTTGTAGCTAAAATTTAGTTATGCATGTATATAGGTATTGATTTATTTTATGAAACAGTATAGGTTGCATAGTAAGCATTCATTGACAGTTTTTGTAACTATTTGTTATATTTGACATAAAAGAGTCAATATTTCATGGTTGGGATGTAATCAATTGGTACATGTATACAATGAAGAATGTATAGAATAACTAACCCAACATAATTAATATCGACTCACTTTACTTTGTGGAAGTGAGGACTGAACCCACAACCTTTACATGGGCCTGCTTTTCCAGCCTTATGAGACTGAAGGTAGATGGATAGATAGATTATAGGTAAATAAATAGAAAGATAGATACATATAGTTAGGTGGTAGATAATTATCTTTTTATTTTTATTTTGAGTCATGGTTTCACTAAGTCACAGATTGCCCAGGCACTTCAAATAAGTCTGTGGGTTTAGACCACTCTCCACACTCCACCTTATTCAACTTTTCCAAGCCAGTGGCAAACGAAATTCCACTTTCCACTTCCATGTGTTCAGCATTTTAAGCTTTTGTACAGGAGAGGTTTGTGTGATATTTGCATTTTGTGCCTGGTTTATTTGCTTCACATCCTATTCTCTCTGTTCATTCATGCTGTCACAAACAAAATGATTTTCTACTTTTTAAAGGCAGACCACTGCAGTAAGAATATATAACACATTTACTTATTTATTTATTTATTTAATTATTTATTTGTTGGTGGTCCCTCTGGTTGAATTTATATCTTGCTTGTTGTACATATTGAATGATACAATGGATCTAAGAGTACAGATATTTTTCTTGGTATGTTTATTACGATTGTTTTGGATATATTTTTACTAAAGGGAATACTGAATCATATGGTAGATCTCCTTTCAGTTTTGGGAGGAAAATGCATACTCTTTTCCATAATGCCTCTACTAGTTTTGCTTGGTACAAAAATGGGCACAATGTTCAGTCATCCACATACTTGATATTTATTTAACCTATTGTTTGATACTTGTCATACTAATGTCATGCTAAACTGTTAGGAAAATGAAGGGGGGCAGGTTTAGCAGTCTTGGCCTGGGAAATTACTTCTTACTAGGAATCGGCAAAGCACAGGCAATAAAAATAATTCACAAATGTGAATACATGAATCTTCAAAGCTTCTGCACAACAAAGAAAATAATTAAAGACACAATAGAGAGGGAAATATTTGCATTACATAAAGTCAATAAGAGCTTAAAATTCAAAATGCAAAAATTGAAAATACTCAACAAATAATCAAATGAAAACCAAAAACTTGAAAAATTTTGAAGATGAGGTAATGATAGAAATAGAATTTTAGTCAAAGAAGACATATTCATAGCCAGCATAACTCTAAAACAAATTCAACATCATTAAATCTTAGGTCAATGCAAACTAATATTTTAATATAATTATATCTATAACTGTTACTATTTTTATTCTGAAAATAAATATTTATATTATTACCTAGTGTGACTATCTGCCTGTAATATATTTGTAATCTGTAAGGTTGTGATTTTAGGCTTAGCCTGTCTTAGAGCTAAAAAAATCTAGTTTGTTCTGTTACGGAGTTTTTAACAAATGAGTGGGATATGGGACCCTATGCTCTCCAATGGACTGATCTATTGATTAATTTATAGCTTAATGTACTTAAGAGATGGGGCCTAAACGGAGGAGATGTGTAACTGAGATATTGTCTTTGCAGGGTATATCCCCTTTCTTAAATTTTGGCTTCTCTTTCTAGCTACTGGCAGCCTTGAGGTGAGCAGCTTTCACCCACTGGACTTTTTAACTCTATTTCTGTCTTGGTGACAGTTGACTATACACTGAATCTCCCCAAACTATGAGCCAAATTAGACCTCTTTAACTCTTGGATGCCTGATATTGTTTCTAGCATTGAGAAAGATGACAAATTCAATGTTTAATCTATTTTAAATATTAAGCTACAAAATCTGCATCTGACTTATCCTTCCAATTTCTATGACATTCATTTTCATTCTTTTACTTAATAGGGTGCTTAACACATGAGTGAAGTTGAAGATTTTTTTAATGTTTTCAAATTAGAAACATGCCCTACATTTTACATTAAGTAGAGCATTTTTTACTTATACACTAACACACCTATTTATACATAATTTAAAATAAAATTCTGACTAAAATTACTGATTATTGTATATCATCTCAGTGGATTTTTGTATTTGTAAGTTTCAAAGTTTTCAAACAGAATAAGATATTCCTATAATTTAAGTATTAGGTTTCTGACTTTTGAAAATAATACGTTATATTTATTCTGAATACATTTACAGAGTATCTTTCACCATCTACTTTCTTTTTTGATGTTGCTAGACAATATGCATGAATTTGTAGCTGAACCCAGACATAAGCTTGACATCCTCTATGAGGTTTCAAACTTCCTCTACAGAATTAGAATTGTATAGCTCTAATACTTGTAGAATAGAAACAATTCCTTTCGGTGTAACCTAGTGCTCATGCTAATATGGATTGTCTAAGTATTTCCCCAAACATCTGTTAATTGTTATGTATACAAATCCACGGAGAGGTAATAGACAAAAGCTGCTGCTACAGTGTGGTTAGCATCAGAATCAGTAGCAAATCTTTTCATTACTTAGAAGAATATAGTCTTAAAAAATTGTATCCAGGTGTGTTATGGCTCAGATCCAAATTGTTTGCTTTTCACAAATCATCCAACCAACCAACCAAACCAAAAACTCATATTACAGGTGGGACTTTGAAATTGATTGGGTCACAATATTCATCTACAAATTAATGTATTAATGAGTTTATAGTCGATTGTGTCATTAGGAGATGGGTCCTGGTAAGAAGAGGTTGATTAATGTTGTATTATCTGGATGGGTGTATTTTTAGTGAGACTACTTCTCAGCTCCCTGTTTCTTAGTTGCCACAAGTAGAACGATTTTCCACCATGGTGCTGTCCTGATCTGTCATAACAGTTTTTCATTGAAGCCGGTTGACTGTGAACTAAATCATTTTAAACTGTGAGCCAAGTGAACCTTTCCTTTTAGTTGTGGGTGCTGGTGGGGAGCGTCAGGGAGTCCGACAAGGACAAGGTGTAAGATAAACAGTAATTTGTCATTAATTTCTTGAAAGATGGAGAAAAGAAGTTCACATTTTCAACTTGTTATTTGAGAAAAAATTTCACAAAACAATAGAAATGGCACTGTCTTTTTAATAATATAGTCTAAGTCCTATTTATTGTAAACAAAATAGAAGGATCAAATACAAAATTAAAGAGTAATAATAAATTTGCATTTTTAAAAATTAAATTTCTAATTCTAGCATACAGGTGGTTGAGGCAAGATGATTGCCATGTGTTATAGACCAGTCTGGGCTACACAGTGAGTTCAAGGTCAGTGTGAACTACAGAGCAAGTTCTCTAAATAAATAAATAAATAAATAAGGTGATTTTAAAATTTTTTTGTGGTACTGAGGATGGAGCCTAGGACCTTTGAAATAAGCTTCATGATTGGCCCATTTTGATATTTAATTTTGAGACAGTGTCTCACTTACTTGCCAAATCACCCAGACAGTTTTCAAACCTAAGATACTCCTGTCTCAGTCTTCTTCAGAATAATATATTTTGATAAAATGAAAATATGTAACATAATATCTGCTACTTGTCTTTTATCATCAAATTAACAAGTAATCTAGTTATATAAAGCATTTTATGTATTCAAATAAATTTTAGAATATAATAATTTTATCTTTGAAATAATAATCATATCTAAATATATTAAATTATGTTTTTAAAATTGTCATTCTGAGTTGATCGATTAGAAAAAAAAGGAAAATAATCTTATTAGGTAAAGAAATGTCTTTGTGTCAACTTTTAAAAACTTTTGTAATGTCTTCATGTTCTGCTTTACACCTTTAATTTATGCATTATAATTACCTAATCAAAATCCAGACAGCACATGAACAAAACAGGCAGCACACTTACACGATACAGAAAAAAAATATATATTGGTAGTCACTAGAATGTTAAATTTAGTTTGTTGAGGCATACTTGGTTTTTCAAAAATTCAACTTATTGAACTTCAACTTCTTATTAATTTTAATTAATTAATTAAATATCAGTATTTTGAGTAAATACTCTCTAAATGTTCAATATAATATGTTTAATCTTCTTAACTGAGTGAAAGGATTAAACCTAAAATGTGAAATTTGTTTTGAGATTAAGGATTATGCTAGAAATTAGATTCATTATTAATGAACTTAAAATCAGCAAAATAAATAATTTTGCCAGAAGAAATGCATTCAGAAAAGTTTCTGCATTCAGGAATAAGATGAAAGATATTTTTGAAGCACACACACACAAAAAAGAACAGAAATCCTACAGAATTCTAATTATCTGAGAATGTTACAGAGTTAAAATTTATTTGCCTTTTGTTGGCTTTATTCTTGGTTATAAAACTCTGAGATAAAAATTATATATATATATATATATATATATATATATATATATATATATATATATATATATATATATATATTAGATAATATCAAGTGGGATATGGTGAAATATCTTCAGGGTAGAGAGAAAAAAAATTAACATAGATTCCTAAAGCATTTTGAATCTATTTATAATACTTATTTTGTACCCAAAAAATAGCTAAAGGTTTTTCCTTTGGCAAAGGGGAGCTGATGGGGGTCAGTGTGTTGCATGTGGAAATGGAATGGAAAGAGGCATTGATAATGGTGAGGGGTATTATCACTTTGGCTCCTACACTGCAAGGAATGATACCATTTATCTATATTTCTACCTTTAGAGATGTATAGATATATATCCAAAGGTGTGTAACCCTTTTCCTCTCACAATCAATAAGTATTTCTACAGCTTAATACAACAGTGTCACGATATGATTCTAAGGTAATTTTTTTTTTGTAGCGATTCTCTTCCTTTCTCAGGCCTACAGGTAAGACACAAAGCTCTATTTTTCATTGATGAGCTGTGAGTTTTTGTAAATCTACTATAACAAGGATTTTGCATGTAGGGTTTTTTGAGTAGGAAGTGAGACAGCAATATTGAGAATATTTTTTGAAGAATTTGTTGGATTTTCTGTATTTTAATAATAAAGAGACAAAAATGAAACTCCACTTGATTGCTACATAATGCCCATAAATTTGACTGTGTTTTCTAAAACAGCATGTATCTAATGACAAATATTTTGAACTTGCAACTTTTATTTTAAAAGAATGTGCAATAAAACCAAAATAACATATATCTTACCTCTGTCTTTTCAAATTTCAATTCAAATATAGTTAATTTTTTTTAATGAAAGCAATATTTGTGAAGGCTCTCCTTGAATTTATAAGGTTATCACTCTTCTTTAGACTTATCAGCAACTTAAAACTACTACCTTCCTATTAGGATTCATATCTAAAATGTTTACAGAAGTCTCATGTGTCCATAGTTGGTATTTTCAGAAGCGGATTGGGCTGTGGGGAGTTACTTCTTTTCATCAGTGAATTAATACAGTGATGAGTTTGGGTTTTGTTGCCCTGTCAGTGGGAGAGGCCTGGTGGAAGGATATTGCGGTGGCTGGTGAGCCTGTGCAGGCTGCATTTCCCTCTGGTTCTTCCTCCTGTCTCTCTTTCTGGTTGCCATGTGGTGAGCGGCTAGCCACCTCCATGACCTTTGACCTTGGCATTTCTGTCTTGGGAGGCGGCCAGTCAGGAGAGGATCCTTCATAAGCACGTGTTAGTGGCTTTTGTCCCAGCGACAGAAAAGAAACTATTTTACTTTCCTAAATTCTATTTATATAAAGATCTAATAAGAAAATAGTTCTGAGAAGAAAGATATTACTTGAAAAAGTATGATCACAATATGGTTTAAGCTTTAAATTTTAAATTGTAGCTTTCTACACTTTCTTTGTAAAACTTAGCTGTAAATATTCACAGTTTTCATTTTGATGGGAATGGTTTTTTAAGAACCTAAATCTATCTGCATATGATTCAGGACTGGGCTTGACTGTGGACTTGGAGAGCTATTAGAAGCACCTGGGTATATTGGGAAATGTTGAAGGGTTGTATGTAAGCTGAAGGCTATATGTCTTTTAAAAGAAAAAGAAATGTCTTCTAACATTGAATTACAAAAGAAAAACAACAGATCGACTTTAGAGACTTGAGGATGCAGTGATCTGCATACGTGCAAATATGTAAAATACAGATTCAAGAAAGTAATATAGAAAGCTGGACATAGTGGAACATGTCTATAATTGCAGTACTCGGGATACCGAGGCAGAAGAATTGCTGTGAGTCAAGTTCAGTAAGTCCAGATTCAGCTTGGACTACAAAAAGACAGACATTGTATTAAAAAAAAAAAGAATAGAAAATAGAATAGGCACTCTGCTCCTTACTTCAAACAGTTAACAAAAACTGCAACTCTCTTTTTTTGAAGAGTGTCATTTGTATTTATTGTACTGAACTTGTCAAATAGTTAATCAATGTACGCACGTTTTCTTTAATAATGCTTTTTCAAGTAATCAAATATATTTTTACATGTATGTTTTGCCAAAATTCCCACTATATTTCTAAACTGAGATGGAGCATATTCTATCTTATAGGATTTATATTTCTAAATCCAAAATTTGGTTTATTTCAGAAATATACAGTGATATTCATACTTCAAAAGTAAAATAATTTTTGAAAATACTATATTTTTTGCAGTAATATAGCTCTATTGCTACTTAAATGTTAAAGATATGATTCTAAATCATGTGAACTTTATTATTTAAAAATAAAGCAAAATGAAATTCTTATTAAAATGTTACAGAAAAAGGGGAAAAAGATTAATGGTAATTAGAAGAAAATAAAATGCAAGTAATTTTTTAAATTGACTGTGTGACTGCGGATTTAAATATTTATTTCATTTTCTGAGATTGATAGCCATAAGGCTTTGTTTGTGAGGCAAGAATCCAAGTTTTCAATAATTACAGGCGACTAAAACCATAGAGAACATACAAAAATCAATTAATGTAATGTACCACATTTAGAAAATAAAATACAAAAACGTAATCATCTTACTTAATGCCTAAACTTTTTGGACAAAACCGACTCTTAGGAATAAAAAAAAAAAGGGTTCAATAAGTAGGGAACAAAAAGAAAATATAGGCGACATATGAAGAGATCACAATTAACTATATCAAATAGCGAAAGCTGGGAAGCCAGCGTGGGTGTCTGCTGGCTCCGGAGCCTGAAGTTTTCCTTTCTGCTCTCTTTCCTGTCTCAAGTGGTGACTCACTTCGCTACTCTCTTTTTTCTCTTCCTTTTTGCTTTATTCAGTAAATGATTGCTTATCTTATTTTTAAAATAATGAAAAATTAAAAGATTTTTAATAAGGAAAGTAAAAAGGAAAGTTGGCTCATACTCAGTACTTTAAGGTAATAATAGAAGTCTTAGAATGATTAGCCAACAGTGGGCAATGAATGGCATTCAGATTAAAAATCAAAGAAAATATCTATGCAGATAACATAATCTCATATGTAAAATTGTAAAGATTTTAAAACACTTACATATGCAAACATATTAGAATAAGCAAATTAAGAAAATTTATAGAACACAAAACAATACATCAAATTAATTACATTGCTGGAAAAGAAAAAATAAATAATTAACAAATAATAAAGTTAAAAACATGTTGATCCTGTTTATGAAGCATGAAAATGAATGACATAATAAATTTAAACAAGAAAGTAAAAAAAATAATTTAGAATGTAATTCAAAAAGACAAATCTTATTTTATATTTATTTATGGATTGGAAAATTAATATTATCAAATATTTGTATTATCCAAGTGCAATACGGATTCAACACAATTCTTATCAATAACCTCATTGCTTTTTAATGTAAAAGTACCCTAAAATTTACACCCGATCTCAAAGGATCCTGGCGAGCAAAACCATTTTAAGAAAGAAAAACAATGCAGGAGACCTCACTACTACTGATTTCGAAACATTAGAAAGCCAATAATTGTGATAATTGTTTGAAATCAACTTGAGACCATTGTGTTCAGTGAAGTGAATCAGGCTTAGAAAGCTAAATATCACATGATATCTCTGATAAAAGAAATCTAGAGTGTAAGCTATTATGAAATCAAATGGGCAAAATGTTGGGAGTCAGGGGATAAAGGAGGAAATGAGAGATAAAAAATATGGGAAGGGAAGAAAGTGTGGAATTGATGCACAAATTATGCAAAAATTTTAAGTGCAATTTAACCATCATGTATTTCACACAAATACTTATAACAAAGGAGGGAAAGGACTACTAGTACCTAGAGGATAACACAGGTACAGAGATAAGCCAGCTCATAAACTAGGGCTCATCCAAATGCATGATGAATGTTTAAGTGAAAATGTTACAGTGAAGGACACACTGCCATTGCTGTGGCTGAAATACCTATCCAGTCTTTGAATTGAATTGTATCATCACCTTTGCCACTTTCTGCAGCAGCTCTGGAAGTCCTCTTTTTTGAGTGTCCTTAAGATATGTGACAAAAAGTATTGTGGTTGCTTCTGCTGTGTGTCATCCAATGGAAAGACAGGCTTTTTAAAAGCTGTGTATATGGCATGTTTTTATTCATTTATTCACATGAAGTCATCTCCTCAAAGTCAAAATGACGAGGAAAGTAAATGTTTTCAAACAATTTAGGATATTAAGGCAGCCACACAACTAACCTGAGGAAAAACACGCGTGCGCGCGCGCACACACACACACACACACACACGGACACAGACACACACACCTTTCTAAAGTGTTTTCCCCTACTTCAGAAAATGGCAATAACAATGTAACAGATATGTTCAAAGTAAGAGAGGATATTTGAAGGGGTACCGATAGTCATATGTCATAAACTATAGTAATGTTTTTAATTTAAACACTCAATATATGTTTGATCACCCATGCATAATCAAATAATAGACAAAAGACTGCCAGCATTACAAAACAAGAAGATATTTTCTTCCAAATTAGTGTGAAGTAAAGTGAATAGTTTCATGTGAAAGAATGACGGTGAACAGAATGAAGTGAGAACTGTTGCAGCTGAACAATGACAGCAACATAAACCAAACTATCTAATTTCAAAAATTCTAAAAGACTATAAATGCATACTTCACCATGCAATGTGTACAAGGATCAGCAGAGAAATGAGAAGATTCTAAACATTTCTAATAGTCAGAAATTTACAGGTCTAAGCCAAAATGAGATATTAATTCAACAATGAAAGGATACAGAGAATCTTCAAAAAATAAAAATATAACTTGCATGTGAGCCAAAAACACCACTATCATATATATATTCAAAATAATTAAAAATAGAATCATAAAGAGGTATGTGCACATTCAACCATTCACTTCAAGAAATTATTCATAGTAGTCAAAAAGCAGATACATTCCAAATATCAAGAAACAGACACAGAAGTACGTGGCCAGTCATTACATAAAAAATATTCAATATCCCTTGCCACTAGAAAAAATGAAAATCAAAAAAAATATTGACTTACCATCTTATCCAAAGAAAATGTATGGAGATACTTGAGTACTATTCTTTGATAAAAACGGATAGATTTGAGTTATTTGTGGGTAAATGGACACAATTTGAAACTATATTGCATAGTGAAATGAGTCAAATACAGAGGGTTAAATATTGCATGATTCCTTTAATGATGAGAAACTCAGACTACAAAAATTATACAATCAAGTGAGTGAAACACTTGGAGTCAGAAGTCTAAGGGAGGCAGTGGGAAAAAGGGATAGAGAGGAGGGAAAAGCTTTTCAAATCGCATGATTTACACGCTCACAAAGTTCTCAACCTCAGTATAATCGTTGTGTATTGCAAACACACATAAATTAAAATGAGTGAGTACACACACACATACACACACACACACACACACACACACACACACACACACACACACATACTGTTAGTGTCTTTTGCCGTTAGAGAAATTCAAATCAAAAGACCACTGAGATTCTATCTTACTTGAAGAAGAATGACTTTCAACAAGAAACATAAAAGAGCAAAGCTGATGATAACATGAAAAAAAAATTGAAAGAACTCTTCTATGCTACTGGTGGAAATGCTAAGTGCTATGTGCTGCAACCGCTATGGAAACTAGTATGCACATTTTTAAATTAAAAATAGAAATTCCGTGTGACCCAATGTAGAATTATATGTGTAGGATTAAATACAAGAGTGTTTTGGTGACATTTGTGATTTTGTTTGGTCTAAAATGTTAATACACAATGGTGTGCGAACAGGCACACACATTTCCAGAGGTATATAATTTCATTTTATATAATAAAATCTTTATATTCTGACTTCCGGTTACTCACTCACTGTGTTCTGCGTCATCACATTTTGCACCCCAGAACTCTCAGATTCCTGAAAATCTCAGGAAACTCTCCCCTCCATGTTTTGTTATTGTCGTTGTCTACAATATTGGTTCTTCCCTAGTAAGTTATTAATCACCATAAATACTTGGATAACCATTTTATTGATCCTATAATATCAGGATAATCATTATGTCCTTTACATATTGTAGCTCATTGTCACTATTAATTTTTTGATGTTATAATTTGTCATTAAAGAATGTTCAAGCAAAAATCTATTAGATCCTTTTCAGTTCATTTAAAATAAATTCTAGGTCACTTTATTTCTTTCTCGAAACTTTTTCACTTTTTATAAGTATTTTGTATACTTTTATGTTATTAAATTTATTTTAATCAATAGGAAAGAAAAGGAAGTTTCCAACACTCCACCTCTGGTGCCTACGTCTCCCTATTTTTCCCTTGCTCTTTAAACCCTCTATCAGAGAAATAAATTTCTCATGGTGGTTGAGTCAAAACTGACATCACATAGATGTATATTTTGAAATGATCTGTGTAAGTATCCATGAATGTGATTGCTACCTTGTGTAATTTAGTTTTGTAAAAAGTGAAAATATCCACATGGTTTTGCTAAAGGAATTGTTGATTCTCATTCCCATCAGCAAGGGATGAGAATTTCTGTTGCTCTGTTTTCTCATCTACAATATATAATCAGTTTGTTATTTATTTATATTTTCCATCAGAAAATATTAATCTTTCTTCCCTGCTCTATAAAATAACCATTGCCTCCAGAATACTGTTATCTGCCAGTACTCTATACTCCGTCATGTCACGTGGACGCTATGTCTAGCCTTCTTTTTCATGGCTAATTTTCTTTGATATCATGATTTTTGTCGCTCCTCATAAGACACATATATAACCAGTAATGAACGTCTTCCCTCTTAGATTACCTCTAATTTTACGTGCCATTTTCAATTCATTCCTTAAATTATTCTTCAAAATTAAGAAATAATAACTCAATAAACAGTACTACTAAACTTATCAATGAGAGTATTTCTTCTTCCTGTTAGAAACAATCCAGGAACATACTTCCAAACTCATTAGTTGTAATTTCTCCTTTTTCTTTCTTTATTTTATTTTTCTTTATTTCTTTTAACTCATCACTATATGTGATATGTTAATGCTTCTTATAAATTATCTATTCTATGAGTACATTCCTCTCTAGATTTACTCAATTTAATCTAATAATATTTTAGGTCACATGCGCACTTTTTTCTCAAACAAGTACATGATTCTTCAATGTTTTTAAGAAAAACCACATTCCATCATGTTCTATAGGTCTACTCACATTGTCAATTCAAATCTATTTGTATCATTATCATGCTCTCAGTGCCTAACAGCTACCAAATGTTCACTGTATATTTCCTGAATGAATGAATACAAATGATATAAAAACATCAGACCTGAAAAAGTTGCTTTAGTCTCACAAAAAAATCTTCAGCTTCATGAGAGTTTATCCTTTTGTTATCTGACAAAGGAAAAATAAAGAAAAATGTATGCAATTAGAAAAAAAATACTTCGAAGGATTTTTTCCTTTTCGTTTGACAGGGCAAAGATGATATATACTTTTGTTTCATATCAATTTGTGAAAGAGAAAATATTTCTCTCAGGAGCAGAAGTAAATGTGACAGGCTTCTTAAAAAGCAGTTTCAAAAAAATAAAGTATCAGTACATTATTGTGTTTGTGAAATGATGTATGAATGATGAAAAAAGTCTAACAGATGAAATTCTATAAGGAAATAATTTAATCTTTTAAGTATCTTATGTACATAAAATTAAATACAATGCTTCAAAAGTTTAAAAATTAAGAATGCTTTTTTGAAAGAGATATTATACTCTCAATTATATAAAATAAATACTACCAGAAAATGCTGATTGAGATATTTTTCTGTTGAAGTTTAGTCTGATTTATAGATTCGCATTATATTGACATTATTTTTTCTACTCTACAATCATATTATGGCATATGAATAAATATATTAAGCAGACATAGAAACTTTAATTTCATGTGAGCTGTTATTTTATTTATACTTCCTTTCCTATTCTTCATTGGTGTATCTAATTATGAATTAAAATGTGATGATAGACAAAGACTACGTTGCCTATTTTAGAAGTAAAAGGCACATGAGTCAGAGTAAAAATCCAGTTTTGTATCTTAACTCTTTATGAAAAATGATCTGCTAAATATTATCTAGGACAAACATGTCTCTATGCCTCTTATCTAATGATGTTAAGAAGGCACACATTTTCCTAAGGTGGAGGTTCAGTGCACTGGCCAGAGGGCTTGCAGAGCCAGTAAAAGGGCCTGGGTTTGATTCCTGATTCTCTAGAACCACATAAGCTCGGTGTGGTGACACACATCTGTAATCCCAGTATTTGGGAGTTTGGGTCAGGAAGAATGTTGTATGTTTGAGGCCATCCTGGGTTATACAGTGAATTGAGGACTAAATGAGACTGCAAAGCAAGATTTGTCTCAAAAAAAAGAAAGAAAAAAGGAAGAAAGAAGGAAAGAAAGAAAAAAGAAAGGAAGAAAAGGAAGAGACAGGAAAAAAAAAAGACACGTTTTTCCAAATAGCATAGGGAATTGGGAAAAAAAAACCCACATGCGCATTCGTGCACACACACACACAAGCCTGGCAAAACTTCCATTAGTCTGTTTTAGAGTTATACCTCACTTATATTTCCTTTAAAAAGTGATTGAAAACCCTTTATATTTGACTGAAAATTGAATGTTTCAATATTGTAGGGAAGCTATTTATACATACTTATTTTCAGAGTGAAATATAAATAAACTAGTGTTGTTTAATTTCAGTACGATATATTTACAAATGTCCATAAAAATTCTATGCATATAATTTCCCCTAGGTGCTAGTAGTAGTTTAATGATGCAGTGAATAATGCACTCCAAAGTTGATTCTCCATTTCTGTAAGGAATCAAATATATATATATATATATATATATATATATATATATATATATATATATATCATAGTCACTCCTTAAGGGGATCATGGAAACAGCTATAGATCACAACAACTTGGGTGTGATATGTTCTGATAATTTTTTAAATTTCAGATGATGAACCTGATTTAGATTATTTATTGACTTTTATATGCACTGCTACATCTCTCCTGGTGCAGGAAAAAAAAAAACATTTCAAATTAAGAGTTATGGCTGAAAAGATAATATACTAGATCCACTGAAGTCTTGAGACTGTTGTAATATATTCTGCAGATTTAAAATAATTTAGTTTAAATATAAGTTTGACTATATTTCAAAGATGTGCTCTCTGAATAAAAATGAACTCTTTAGTGAGAATAAAAAATTCAAAATTCTAATCACTATGAATTTAAGAACTCTGTAATTCCTATTGATCATTCGACCTAAATATTCGGTATTGTATCCATCGTAGAGTAAGTTAGTCATAAATAATTTATTGAACCTGAAGAATATGTAAAAATGTATAAAAGTTGCCACCCTGCAGCATATATGACTGTGTTCCATTCACTAAGCTATTATGTTTTAAACATACTCACATAGGCTCTGGTCCTTTGCAAGCCACACTTCCCTCAGCTAAATAGCTCTAAGTGAAGTCTGGGCCAACAATGGGTAATACGCCATCACAAGAAAGCTGAAAGAAAATCATCCTGGTATACATCACTTTTGTTTGGTTCGCGTACTTGTGAACATCACGCCATAACAAAATTTCTTTACCATGAGCATCATACTTTACCCTATTAATAGCACTTTTGCAACATCCATAAAACTTGACTCATAGAATCGAGGCTGAGGCATCTTCTCAGTCATCTGACTTTCAAATCTTCATGTTCCTTCTTTGATACCCTTCAGATTTCAGAGGTTCCAATCACTTTCTTTTGTTTTTTTTTCAATTTTAGGAATGCAGCAACTTGCTGCTGTTGCTTACCTAATGCACTACTTTCTAATATCTTTTTGTATTTTCAATTTCCCAGGTCCTATTTAAAATTCTTCATATTCAATTTTTTTTCTATAACAACTGCTGTGCCTTTATTCTTAGCCTGAAGTCTGAATGATAGAAGCTACCATATAAATATGCAGAGAGCAGAGTGAGTATGAAAATGCGGACATCAAGAGAGTTGGAACAATTTAATTAGAGATAATTTTTAATTGATTCCTGAAAAATTTATAGCTTCTTGGCAGGCTTAACCACATAAGCAGCAAGGGTATTTGAAGCGAAGGAGAAAGAGGCTTCTGAGCAAACTCATAGGATGTGAAATCCAGAGCAAATTTGGAGACTATCAAGATAAAATTAAATTTGAATTGAGAGGATAACATGAGCACAGTGAAACTGGGGGGATTCAACGTCAGATGTTCTGATGTCCTCAGTCAATCAGCCACTGTGCTAGTTTCCTGAAATAAACGGACTATGGAAAAAGTTGATTTCAATTAAGGTATGACAAGAAAATTCTTTCTGACTTTTATGGTAAGATGTAAATAAGCATGGATTACCAGAATTAGAACCGAGCACAGAGAGAAAGGCTGTGTGCTCTAAGTTCGAGCCTTCTCCTATGACTTGGAAGAGAAATTTAAGTTGGGAAGTGTACAGTCACCGTTGTGTTCTGAGAAATGTAACTCGGAAGCCTAAAGGATAAATTCAAAGATAACTTGTGAGCTAAAAAACAAAACGTGTTGCAGACACGTGACAGGAAAAGGCTGATGGAATTGGGCAGCAGAAGGCGCTAAGGGTCAGAGTGGAGAGCTGAGCACTGTTCTCACGAAGGAGGTGAAATGGGCATCCTATGGATATAAGAGATGTGGAGGGAGGAAAGCAAAAAAAAAAAAAAAAAATCCACTGCAAAAGCCACATTTCTAAGCTCGTTAGTCATCTGAGTGTCAAAGTCTCAGGACATAATCACACTTAGAGACATCTCTATTGCATGAAATTTGCCACTTTTCTACATTTTCCTCTTTTTCTATGTCAGTTAAATATTTGTCAGCTGTAATTTTAACTCCAGAGAGAGGGACGTGCCCCTCTCTAAATGTAGATGTAGCTTCTCTTATTTCTACTTGGTGATGTGATAAATTAGCTTTAATTATATTCCTATTTTTTTTTGTTTTGTTTTGTTTTTAGGCATGTGTGTGTGTGGATTCATTGCACTCAATTGATCCAGAATCTTGTAACAAGCCAACCATACCGATTTCAACACTTTTTGACTGCACCCCAGTCTCACGGTCTTCCTTGCTTGTCTTGATTGATGTTTTCCTTCTATTTCACACCATGTGCAAACACTTTCTCCTTCTTCTTGAGCCCTGTGTGCCATCTACGACTCTCAGAGTATCTTTTTCAAATGTCAATTGATTGCAGAGAATTTCTCTCCACGAAACTTGTGGAAAACAGTACTTCACCACATTGAAATTCATTTTCCTGCCATGTTTTACTTTATTTTCTTGCTGTTCTAAATGAATTATTTATTTGTTTATTGTTTTTTGATCCTCATTAGACTGCGAGCTCCGTGACAACCTACTCTGTTTATTTTCTATTTTTTCCCTGGTGACTAGCATATTATAGATACTTAATAAATATTTATAGAAGGACATATGTGAGTTAAATATTTTAACACTACACACTAGCTCCCTTTGCATTTATTGATAATATTTGTTTAAAGAAAATGTTATATCATGTTACTGTAATCCATTTATTCTCACTGGTTATAATTATGTAATCCAAGGCATATTTTTTAATGTTTGGATAAAGTTGATTTTTTGTAATGGATTTTTGGTGGCAATTGGTACCTAGCCTGTGGATGGCAGGGATGCTGATGAGCAAGCTACAAGATGATCATCACAACAAGAAGCTATCCACTTTAAAATCAATAGTGCCACTGCTGAGAAAACATGGTATACATATTATCTTTATTTGGATACTTTGATTGTGTTTTTGTTTCATTTTAATTTCAACCCTGTGTTATGATTTCACAATATTTTTTTAAAAAAGTCTCAGATTAGCCTGATGCTATGGTGAATGCCTATAATCCCAAGCTTTTTGGAGCTGGAGGAAGGAAGATTGCAGATTCTAGTTTTACTGGTCAATTTGGAAAGATCTCTTCTCTAAAAGAGGAAGAGGATATGAGACTAGCTTAGCTTTACTTGAATCCAATCTCTTATCTCTGTCTCTGTCTGTGTCTATGTCTCCCTCTCTCTCTCACACACAAATACACACAGACACACAGACACACACACACACAAACGCACACAAACACACACAGGAAAAAATAGAATAAAAATTATTTTTCCTTTAAATTTAAACAAAATGTTCATCCATTTACATTAACATATCTAAAATACTTTTTCCCCTTTTTATTGATATGTACAAGTGCAGAATTTAAGGTTTACAATGCAGTTCAGCATTTTGTACATACTTACCTTGTCAAAGTGACAAGGGCTTTCCCGCTCTCCTTTTGTCCCTCCTCCGACCCTCTCTTCCCTCCCTTCCCACCCTTCACCCCACCACCCCTGTCCCCCGTCCCCCTCTTTCCAGTTGTCTTTCGTTTAAAGTTCCATGAGATGGTTGTGGTCTGGGTCTCTCATATCAGAGAGACCATCCGATGTTTCACCTTCTGTTTCTGATTCACTTCACTAAGCATGATATTCTCAAGTTTCTTCCATTTGCTTGTGAAATACTTTTATTTGTGGTTCTGTGTTCAAGCATAGGGACTTCATTCTCTTACATTTCCAGAGCATTTTTATTTTTAATTTTGAGATAGGGTTTCACTAAGTGACTAAATTGCTCAGACGAGAAGATAGATAATAATGAAACCGGAAAAAAGATGGTCCATCTCTCAAAAGAAATATTAATAATTTATATTATATATAATCTTTGAAGACAGTGTACAGAAAAGTATCAAATTATAAATGCTGTTTATATTGAAATATTAAGGGCCATCATTACAATAATTCAAACAGAATACATATAATTTAAATCAATAAAGACAGAAATAGAACTCTTAATACTAGTATATTTCCAGTCCCATGAAAAATGAAGATATTCAACATAAAAATACTGAACATATGTAGAAAAGCTATGTATGCATACCTCATATATAAAATATTTTCTTCATATAAGTCTATACAGGTAAGAGAGACATAGAATAATCTATTAGAAGTTAAAAATTTGATACAGTGTATCTTAAAATCACATTTCTAAAACACAAATGGCCATATAAAATTTAATATTAAACACTTGACATTTTAAAGCTCATTTACATTTCTTGAACAACATTTATGATCAACGCAATTCTATCAAATATACATTTACTGATGCCCTACCAAAAGATAGCCTTTTTTCCCATTTTATTGATATGTATAAGTGCAAAATTTAAGGTTTACAGTGAAATCAAGCATTTTGTGCACCTATGTATCTTGTCAACTTAAAAGATATTCTGATAGGCACACAGGGCGTAAAATCAAACAAATGTATTGTTTCAAGTGCTTCATATTACTGAGAGTTAGAATCAGATAGCACATATTTATTCTACAATTTCTGATATCCCACTGACACTTTAATTATCTGCACTTGGACATTTTATCTGTAATATTTTGAAATTGTAATGAAATATCTAATGGTATAATAATTTCTGAAGTGAACAGACCAGACTTAATCTTTGCGGTGAACCTCGCCATCTTTATCTCCCTCTGTGTCCGCCAAGTACTCACTGCCGCTTCCGGTCTCTCTCTCGCTAGCGACTATCCCATTGCTGGGCCTGCTTGGCTCTCCAACGTGTGTCCTTCACTGGCCTCTTCTCTTCCTCCCCATACATTGGTGATCTTATAGCGCTTCATACTACGTCCAGGGGCCTTAATAATCCTGTACAGTATGATAGAAATCTCCTGTAATTTCTAGAATTTGCCTAGTTAAAGCTGATAGAGGGACCAAGGAGGGAAAATAGAAAATATTTGCCTCTGATCATATAGCTCACAAAAGCTCAGCTTCCAAATGAGATTTTAGTCCCTATTAAAGTCTGAGTTTGGTCTACCTATCAAGTATCTGACTCTAGCTCAAAGTATACCAAATTTGCCACATTTCCTCCTAATCTTATTATATTTTCTTGCTAGTTACCTTGCTAGGATCAAGTTTTACTCTAATCATTGGTATTGGAAATGATGAATTATAACCAGTTTATAATTTCTTTGTTTTTCAAGACCAAGCTATGATTGAACAATTTCATTCTATTATAGTCTCTTGTCTAAAGTCATTAGCACTCAACTTGGTCATTATGCTTCTGTAATATAAACATATGATTGTGTCCTCATATTTGACATTAATGATATTGTCTATTTAAAAAATTAAATTTGACTACATTTATTTTTGTTTTTATTTTTTGTGTTTTGTATATTATATATACAGAAACAAAACCCAAAAATCTTTTGTACTGTTAACACTATAGACTCATTGAATTATTAATGCTTGGTATAAAACTAGTAAATTTCTGAATTTTCCCTAATTCTCCAAAGTGTATATTTTGCCATTTCTGATCACACACAAATACTGTGATAATTGTATTCAGCCCACTAGTTGTTGAGACTAAATCCTCCCCTAGAGTAAGAAGTCTATGACAGCTGCACCAGAAAACAAATAAAAAAGGCAGTGTTAAATTCATATTTCTAGCACCTAGAACAGAACCTATGATAAAGTCGAGAGCATTTTTTATGAAAAATAACACATGGGGGCTGAGGATGGAGCTCAGTGGCAGAGCGCTTGCCTGGCACACTCAAGGCCCTGGGTCCAATCCCTGGTACAAAGACGAAAAAAAAATAAAAAAAAAAGAAAAAAGAAAAGAAAAATAACACATGGACCTGAAAATACCAAAAAAAGAGAGAAAATGTTAAGGAATTACTTTAAAAACATAATTTAGAAAGGTTTTTATATAAAGACGGTAAAGGAAGAAATACAGGCCCAGATAAGAGTAAAAAAAAAAAATGCTCCTGTTGCTAACTGCAGATATTGAAATTAAAAAAATGTAGAGTCTGAGCCAGCCAGAGACGAAGACATCAGAGAAAAGAGATGCAATGGCATAAATGCTAGAAAAGCAGAGTATAACATTTTACGTTTTTTTCTCCCTTATATGCTATAAAATGTTGCAAACAAAGAAATACTAACAGATGACAAAGTTAAATTTTTCTTCAATTTTCTAATCAATTTCTAAGCCTGTATTTAAGAAAGTCAAGATTTTTCTTACCCTAAATTTTTCTTTGACTTTTGAACTCGTGATTTTTAAAAGAAGTATAATTAAACACTGTAACAACAATAATATACCAATACTCATTGCTTATATTTTACTCTATGTGTTAGTTACATTTTTATACTAGACAGTACCCGAGACTCACACTTTATGAGAGAAAAGATTTATCTTAGCTCTCAATTTTCGGAGGTCTCAGACCATTCATGAGTGTTTGGAAAGGATGGAAGCACATGGTTCACTGAAAGGCAGACAGGAAGCCAAGTAAATAGGATGGGTGGGGTTACTCTTCAGGGTCTTGTCCCATTGATCTCCTCCATCTGTGTCAAGCTCCAGTGTCCTGCCCCTTTTAAACAGGCCCCACCACCAATGGCAAATGATTCCATAAGTATTGCACTATCTCCAAATACATGAGGCTGTGGGAGACTTTCCGTATCCAAACCAGAACACCTTTGGGCATTAGGATAAAGGGATGGATACATGCTGACTTGAGTCAGTTAAAATCAGTGCTGTTCTCATAAAGATTAAGGGGGCATGAAAAATTCAGGAGCAATATATCAGACTGTGTATTGAGATATCTAGATTTGATTTTCTTGGAACATAGACAAAATGAAGTCAGCGAAGTTAATCTAGTTGAAAATTGTAAGTTTGGGAAATTGAAAATGATAGGAAGTAGATGATGGAGAGTTAGGTAGATAGACACATAGATGATCAACAGACAGAAAACAGCAAAGTCATGAGAGAGGATGAAGTTGCCACAGGAGGGTTTAACAGTGGAAATTGAAAGGATAAATATTGACTTCTTGATAATGGCAATGATTAAGTCATGGGGGTTTAAATGTGGCAAATGGAATCTATTAAAGTTGCTTTAAAGAGAGAGATCCAGGCAGAGCACTCTCATGGGATATAAGGTCAATATTCAAGCAGACAAAAAGTAGTTAAACAAAATAATTTCAAAACTTACCTATGAGTAGTACTAACTTCACATGGGAACAGCCTACTTTTGAAAATAGCCTATTTAATGCAGGTACAACTGTTTTAGCTAAGACTACTTTTCAAACTCTAGAGTTCCAGTTGTATTTCCTTGTTTGGTCAGTTCTCTTGAGACATAAATAAAGTAGATAGATGCAGTGTTTAAGTTACTTACTTTTCACAGTTTAATTTCATCAAAATTTTTAAACAATCTAAGTCATCAATGTACATATCTTAAATGATGTCTTTCCTTTCTCTCTGTTTTTCTCCCTTCTTTGCGATCCTGAAATATTAAGTAGCACTCAGGAGAGAGAACAATGGTAAAACACTAAAATAAAGTACAAATTAAAGTGTAGTTTCTTAACCCAATTGTTTGATACCTACAAATGCAGAAAATAACAAAGAATTGTGGTTCAGGTTTCTTTCAGTAATGAGTGCTGTTTATATTTCCTGCCCATGATGAGCAATTACCTCTTGAATGAAATGGCAAAATCTATCTAATCCTGAAGATCCGTAACCTTATTTTTAACTCAGAAAATTTGAATGTTGAATGTAAATTATGCCAGCCAAAGTACTCACTCAGAATTATATATTTAAAAAGTTATAATCATATATTTGAATGATTATAAGTGAAGGTAATTGAAATACACCAGAGCAGAGAGAAATTGTGGGGCCAGAGTTAAAAAGAAAGTCACTTCCAGTGAAGCAACTTAGAGGTTTGACTCTACTCTCAATATAAACTCATTATCGTCTCTAAACACTGCAAATAAAAACTCAAAAAGATGAGAAGAACATTAGAGAAACAGACAAGAATAAAAACAAAACAAACAACTAATAACAAATTCACAAAATTTTATCTTACAAAAGGAAAATTCTGGTAGATAAAAGAAAAATAGATGTTATCTGGATAGTTACAATTTGGGGACAAAACTCACATCAGACCAGAATAATAGGATTTGGTATTGCTGGTCCAAAGCCAGAGGCAGTCTGCTTGGGAAGAAAATATTATCACACCATTGAAGAAACCAAGTGGCAAATTATACACTTGTAGATGTTTAAAACACAGATGCTTGAAGTCTGAAAATAAAAATCATCTCATATAATAAATCAGAAAAATGAAAAGTAACTTTAAAAAAACACTCTACTAAAGATGATATATCAATGTCCAATAAACCTTTAAAACAGGCTAGCATTGTTCAACGGGTAAGTTTAAATTAAAATGAGTCCGTGTTATACTCTCACAATAGAAGTTAAAATTTAAGACTGACATTTCTAATCTTGAAAAGACTACAATTTAACAAAATCTTTTATATGTCAGTGAGAGAGAAAATCAGTAAAACCACTCAAGAAAATGTCTACTATTTTATATATTTGAATATGCATATCCTGTGTGTCCCTGGATTTCCTCTTTAGGGTATTCCTAATAGAAATTTCTATAACATGCCCATAGGAAAGTTCATAATAACAGTACTTATAGCAATTACATACAAGAATGAGTCAAATGTTCATAAAAGTAATCATTATATATTTATGTAATGGAAGTTTTCAGAATTTGCAATTATTTTAAATAAGCAGATTGATTTCATAAATATAACATTTAAAAGATATAAAATGTACCAGGGAATGTATTTTGTTTGTAGTAACTTGGAATGGGTCATGATTACATGAAAAAGAATTTGCATTGAGACATTCTTGTTTCAGTTATTTAACAATAAAATCTTATAGTAGAATTGTATATTTTAGGTTACTTTTCTATAATTCTTTGA
Organism: Ctenodactylus gundi; assembly: GCA_004027205.1. NCBI lineage: Eukaryota > Metazoa > Chordata > Mammalia > Rodentia > Ctenodactylidae > Ctenodactylus > Ctenodactylus gundi. The sequence goes on from PVKB01000390.1 coordinate 647,541, forward strand.
TTACAATTTCTAAAAAATAAAGCATATATCTTTGTCTTTTAAAATAGCTGTCAGCTGATGACTCAAGTGCACTATACTCTGTTCCTCTCCTCTGTATTTCAGGCTTGTATCTCCAGTTATCTACTGAAAACAAAAATCTGGATGTCAAATAATGCTCACATGCCTAGCACACCTAAACTCAGTTCCTAATTTTCTCTATGAGCTTCTCTCTTACGTTCTTCTTCAAAAAATATGTTAAATTCCATTTCCAGCAGTACTGACTTGAAACTGGCATTTAAAAAAATATTACTTTTAGTAAAATATCAAGTCACAATGACTTTCTTAGTAATCCTAAAGTAGAGCAGTGGAGGCCCTTTTCTCGGTGCCTTTGCATTTACTCTTTCTCCACCCTGAATCCATGTCTTTAAGACTTGCGACCTCTTTTGGTGTTTCTTGTAGTGGCATCTAATCAGCTAGACAGTCTCTGGACACATTGTAAAACTGTAGAACATTCCAGAACTTTTCTGGTTCTGTTGGTTGGTTTGAATTTTTCTCTTAACCTGTATCATTACCTAATGTATTCCATGTGGTATTTGTTTATTTTTTGCTCATGAATGTAAGATACGGGGGGGGGGGGGAGGGGGCGGGGAGTTGCGTCTTCATATTTAGTAATGTATGTTTAGTGTCTGCAAGCATACCTGACACTCAGAAATTAAGAATAAATATTTATGGAATAAATAAACTGACCATAGAATTATATTGTTTATTTTCTTTGTTTATATTACATAACACTCATCTTTCAAATTCACATTTTTCCACTGTTTACTATCTCACTTTCCTTTACAAAAGAAGTTAAGAACTCCATTGCAGTGGTATTATATTGTACCTATCTCGTTGTCAAATGGCCCCCCACTATCCAAACACATCTTACTATAGAATTCAGTTAATTGGCAATCATCTTCGGAATTTGGTATTGGGGGAGTATGAATGCATTCCTTGACTTTATGACATATTCAGAGAAAGTCTGATGCATGCTAAGTATTTTTTATTTTATGATAAAAAATTAAAATGTATTATTTTAATACTTAACTTGATAACAGACTATACGATCACTCTACTTATTTAAGTATAAATTACTCAGAGACAGACATATCAAAAGGTCGTGTTATTCATATATTTAATTCCTTATACATTTAGAAGTGTTATACATTAAAAACTAAATTATATGCATTGTCTTCTTTCCTTGTAAATTTTGAGCAGTTATGCTACTGGTAATTTCAGAAACCGTGCATAGTGTATAGATTTGAAGTAATTTTTATTTACTGATAAAATGCCTTTAAAATTCAGAGCATATTATTATCTAGTGCAGTTACTTATAAGACAAAAAATGAAAAAAATTATGTTCACCGGTAGTTTAAAGCACCTACATGAGTATTAAAAATGCCTCATGAGTTTTGTTCATAAAGAAAAGTCTCAACGTGGAGAAAACATGTAGCTTTATATAAATAGAATACTTCAATAGGGCAGATCTGGAAACAATAACTAGACCTTCACATTCCTAATAGAAAGTTAACACTGAATAAAAATTGTTATATTTCAGTGAAAGTGTGTGTGTGTGTGTGTGTGTGTGTGTGTGTGTGTGTGTGTGTAAATGGAAGCTGATTCTTGATTTGTGGTTTAAATGTATGCTTGCATTTATTTAGCATGAACAATGAATCATTAGAAAACTACTTTGTTTTTTAAAAACAACAAAATAACAAGTAGTATAAGTTTACTAAAGAATAATTTGTAGCATTAGAGACTCTTGTAGAGCAATCTTATGCGGATTATATTTAAGACAATTGCAATTTGTTCAAATTAATCATCTCATTCAGAGGAGATAAAAGCTGTTTTGAAGGTCTTTTTGTCTGTTTAATTTGTCCTTGTTCCAAATCCCTCACATATCCCTGAAAAAATATCTGTACAATAGTAGTAAAAAATAAGTTAGGAGTGCACATGAGGAGTTAGAGGGACTGAAATGTGGAAAAAAAAACAAACTTTAAGAGGACAGATGATAAAGTCATGGATCCTTCTAAAAACCTCTGTATTTTGATATCAAGTGTGTGTGGTGAAGAAGCTGACAGCCGATACTGGCTCAATTTCTGGTAAAGGAGATGCATATCTGTTAATATAACTATTGATTAAATACTTAAAAATTACAATGCTACTGTAATGTTGTTTTACATCTTCTTTGCATTTTACCTTACCACCACCTAGGCAAATCATTAACCATCTGGAATTAAGGGTGGGGTTATCATTTAGAATAAATAGATCCCTTCAAAATGTCCTATATTCAGAGAAGGGGCTTTCAGAAGATGCGTGGATCACGGGAGTGCTACACTCAGGAGAGGAACAATCCACTGATGAGTATCTAGTCACGTGTTCTGTTCAGAGGTGATCCTGGCTGAAGGAGGTGCGTCACTGGTGGCATGCCCCTGGAGGACATCTCTCTTTCTGGAACTTGCTTGCACCGTCTGCTTCCTGCCTGCCGTCTGGCGAACAGTTCACCTAAGTCAGGCCTTTTTTGCAAAATCGTTTTTTTCCTTGGATCCACTTGACCTTGGACTGAAGCCTCTGAAACAGAGATCCATAATAAACCACATCTCATGTAAGTTGCAGGAGTCATTTATCTTGTCCAAGTAATAGAAAACTGATGAGGATTGCGGCGACCCATGGTAACTGTTTCCATTACTCACGAAGGAATACATAGGGCCCATGCATCATAAATGCTGCACTACCTGAACAGGAACCTAAATTTAAAGCACATATGAAGCAATTATTTTTAATTTCTTATCATCAAAATTCGTAGAGAAATAGTATTGAAAGTCATTATTTGTGTATTGTAACGTCGTAAGGTGGAATCCAAATCCCCCTGCTGAAGTAGTGGCTGACAACCGCATTTTATGAATCTTACTTCTCCAGAGGAAGTACATTGTAATGCAACGCATTACTCTACAAGATTTGCTGTGAAGAGCGGTTAGGATTTTGAAGATGTGCTTTTATCCCAGACACATCTGCTTGAGCCCTTCACTGTTCCAAGGACGAGGAATGCCTTGTATTTGTGATGTTTTTCATGCTTCAGAATTCAGCTGTAAAGAATCCGTTCCTTTTCAAGAACAAGAAAAAGAAGAGAGTGATTAGGAGATCCACTGTGTAAATGCAGCCACGAAGGATCTCAAGAGCTTCAGGTGTAGAGGTGAGAGAGTAGAGGGGATTTTAACTAGAGATGCTAGAGAATTTGAAATCATGCACTTTGAATTCACAGAGATGACATTAGGAACTTTCACTAGAAACAAGGCAGTAACAGGTTAATTAGCTTGAATGTTGTAATCTATAAAACGTATAGATATATCAAAACATTGCCTTATATCCTTAATATATAATTATACATAATATAATTCGTATTTAACAGTAATAGCTCAATAGAGTTAAGAAAATATGAAAACAAGGTATCTTTCCTCCCTTCTCAAAAGAGTGAAACCATATTTTTCTTTCTTATAGAAGCACGTTTTTAAGATAAAATATGAAAGTTGTTTCCCAAGAAAAAGCTAGCTTTCTTCATGTTTCAGCTTAGAGTATATATGTATATGTATATGTATATGTATATGTATAGAAAACCTTCATCTCTATGCCATCTCTACTGAAAAATAGTTTATAAAATTATATAGCCCACATAATTAACTAAAAGTTACAATGCGAACTATATTGCATCCAAAATTAAGAGTCCTCAACTATATGATTTCTTCTAAATATATGCATGCAAAAGTTAATCTAGAAATATACTATTCATTTGGAATTTTTTGCCATATGTAAAATATGACTAATTTGTAAATAATATGAAAATAATAATTTTCAATGACTTATTTCTTCTATAATCTGGTATCCAATGACCTAAAACACATTATGCTTCAGCTATATTGGCTATTTACTAAATTTAAGAATTGTAGATTAAATGACAAAATAGTTTGCATGGGAAAATGAATAGATCTCAGAACCAAAACTTTATTTGAAGATGACTTTGTCGAGAATAAGGTTCTAGGTACTACTTGCTTTGTTGTGTTATAAGGGCACCACAAGGCAGCTAAATTTGCAGAAAGAATTACAAGCATCTTTACTCTCCAGGTGTTTTTGAGAATAGCATTCCAAGCCTTAAAAGCAAGGAAAGAAAAATAACAAAAAAATAAATAAAATATTGAATTATTTTTCAAATACAATATATATATATATATATATATATATATATATATATATATATATATATGAATAATACAGAATGGTTTCATTGAGTTTGAGTAGTTTGTGTTCATAGGCATTGCATCAACATTATAATCCTTCCCTTGGCTCTACCACTCCCTTCCTATCTCCTATAACACAACTCTCACTAGCGCACCCATTTGATTCCATAAAATGCCTGTATTCCAAGTTTCTCATATTAGAGTAACCATGTGATATTTAGCCTTCTGAGTTTGACTCACCTCATTAGGCATAATGGTCTCAAGTTGTGACCACAATTTGAAGCAGAACATTCTAGTCCAATTTCCAAACAAATCTATGCTGAAGACATTCATAATTGTGATAGCACCTTTATCAACATTAAAAAACATAAAATTATAAAAGCAATTTTAAGATGGAAGATAATAAGTAGAGCACAGTTTATGAAATTTTACGTAATTTCTTGAAACTGGAGCCAATCAATTTGCTGCAAAATGTGTAAAATTCAGATTAACATTTGAATAATTTTTCGTATTTGTGGACTAATATAGACACAGTTTCCTAAATTTGTGACTGCGACATGGGTTCCATTTCGGCATTTTTAAATCTTGTGTATCAAAACCAAAACAATATGAGCTACTATGTGGACAAAACATGTAGTAATCACGGTATTATCTATTTTAATTATAAATGTTTTTATTCTTACAAGTATCTCAGTCAAGTGTATTAGTCCATATTCTGTTACCAAAAGCATAATGCTCCAAAAAGTTTAAATTATAAAGTAAGAGGTTTATTGAAGCTCAATTTTCTGAAAAACGGCTGAGGTTTTTGTATTTGGTAATAAATTTTTCCTTCAAACATTTGAGAAATTGCAGGGGATCGTATGGCAAGAGAGAGGGAACACATACTTGTATGCACATGTGTGACAGTTCCTGCTTCCTCTTCATTGGGAAGATCTGGATTTCATGATGGATGCTTTACCCTGGTGGCAGGTTGTTATCCTGGTCAACACTCAAAGGCTTCTCTTCTAAATACCCAACTTGACTAAAATGTGTGTCTCAAAATGCTTATCTTACTAAAGTGTGCAAAACCAGGGAGTGAGTACACAACGTTTTAAAATTAGATCAGAATTGATTCCAAAATGGTTTTGCTCCTTTACAATTAACCAAATTAAAAAAGATATAAAGTAAAACATCAGCAATGTTATAAATTTGTTAAACTACCTTGGCAATGACATCAGCAATATATTTGTCTTCATTTGTCTGTGCCAAAGGATTTAGAAGATTAGCGATTTATTTTATTGAATTTTTTAATTTAATTTTTTGAAAAGCTATCATTTAGTTAGTCTTCTAAAAACAAATAATATATGACCATGCAAAGAAAATTGTTATTTGTATGAAAACCAAATAATTTGTTATTTTAAAATAATTATCCAAATTATTTGGGATTACTCAGTAAAGATACATTCCAAAACAATTTCTATTTATCTTGGTTAGTAAAATTAAGCATATGTATTATGGAAAATCATAGAAACATGGTTTATTTTTCTTGCTTTGTATTGAGAATCATACTGTTTTTTGACAAATCCTTACATTTTACTACAATTTTCATTCCTTGTGTCTCAGTTTTTTTACACTTCAAAAGACTCCTCTTATGCTTTTAGGTTTAACATTGTTAAAACTATAACTTTGTTTCACTTAGTTTGATTACTTTTGTGAATCTAAATATAAGCAATAAACATAATTCTTGTTCCATTAAGAAAATACCTTTCAAATTATAATTATTCTTCTAATTATTTCTTCAGTAATTCTTATAATTTTTTCATTTTACTATTTTAAGCTTCCCTGTCCTTTATAAATAAATTTACTCTTTTTTGATGACTCCAATTTATAACAGAAATTTTAAAATAAGATTTTACAATTATTTGTATAAAATAATAATGAATATCTTTATATATATATATTTTTTTTCTAATAATGAATATCTTTATGTGTATATATGTTTTCAAAAACGTTGTTATTTCCTGAATTATTTGAGGTTCAGTTGTATGCTGTCTCACTAACTTGACCCCAAATATTTTGATAAGATTTTAAACTCTTCTTTTTCTAATAACAATAATTATGTTGCTTTTCATAATAAGTACTCTAGGAAACATAAAAAAATCTATATTTCTTAAAATTTTGTGGTTTTGGGGAAAGGGCCAAGGACATTAATACTAAGCTGCATCCTTAGCCTATTTTTATTTTTGTTTTCCAGAGAGAGTTTCTTGTTAAGTCATTAAATTATCTGGGCTGGGCTTAGACTTGATCCTGCTTCCTAAGCCTCCCGGAGTACTGGGAATATAGTTCTGTCCCATGGGGCCCAGTTAACAATTTTCTGAACATATCTGGCTTGGTGAATATTTTTGATTTCTCTTGTTTTCTCAATTAGCAATTCAGGGGGAAATGGCTTTCTAGCGGCCATATATATCCCAGGCAGCACAAGGTGTGACCGTAAGTGGGTGTTGCTGGGATCAGGGTGCTGAGCGAAATTCTTTCTTTAATATTCACTAACTTTGTGAATTTGGACGTAACATGTGATCTCTCTGTGCCTTCACTTGTCTTTTAGAAATGATACAATATATGCATATTAATTATGTGATGCTAAATAATATGAGAAAACATTATGTAGTTTGGTCTACTGTCTTCATCTCTCTATGTAAATTTAGTTAAATGTAATTGATGAACAAATATACATATTTTAATAATTAGAAAAGAAACAGGAATAGCTTCATGGCTCTTGACTTGCCAGTTTATAATTAATACATGAGAGTATAAAGATAAGTTATCAAATATCATCTGTAATTCCCTAAATAAGAAAGTTTAAAAATAGTCTATTATTGTAGAGACACTTATGTGAGAACAATTTGATTTCATCTGTGAATGCAGAAAAAGAAACATCAGATGTAATTCTAGTGATCTGTTTTACACTAAGATTTATCCTCTAACATATTTTCATAAATGATTAAGAGCATGAAGTTGGAATTGAAATTTAATTTTTTATGCTTCACCCTGAGAATGTGAGTCAGAGTCCTTTTCAGGAGCTCATTGACAACCTTAAACCTCTAACACATGATCTCAGTTTCAATACTGAGATGATTTCATTAATGTACTCTCCTGTTACATGGATTTATGTTTAGAGCACCGTGTAAACCTTGATAATCCATTACCACTGGTTTAATTCCTGACTACTTATGCACGGAATTGAAAATGCCATTTCCCAATAAACCTGTTGAAAAGGAAAATTTGAATGTAATTGCACCACAGAAAACCTATTGATAGAATATTCAGATTGTCATTGAAAAACTAGCTATGGTATTCCTCTGGCATTTTCTATCATTTTGATAACTGAGAACAAAGCTCTTAGTGATAACTTGGAAATATTTTCAAAGTTCTTTAGAAATATAACAGAAAATTTAATTTATTGCATGTCAGCCAGATGAATTGGGAGAATTAATTTCTTGTATTTCTCCTATCCTCACTTCTTATATCCGTTTTGCTTTGTTTTCATTTGATTTAAACAGTGAGATCTAGAAAAAGAAGCTCCCATTCAAAAGAAAGAGAAAAATAGGATTTTTAAAACATGTGATAGTATGCTCATGAAGGAAGTGCATAACAGTTTAATCTTCATGAGATTGCGCTAGTGATATGGTGCATGGCAGAAGGACGAAGGTGGTCCTACCCTTTCCTACTCCTTGTTTTCTGGGTGATTCGGAACAAGCCCAGTCCCAATGTTATACCCACAGGTGTTCTCACAACCTCTTTTTGATGTATTTCTCCACAGAGCATGAAATGAAACTAAACTGTTTCTCTATTTCTTGTCACATTGAATAGTACTATTTGAAGATTTTTGTTTTTGTGAATTGATATTTAAGAAAATAAACTTAAGAGAAAGTCATAAATATGCAGAATCTGCTTTCAACAAACTCACAAGGAGGTTGGAAAACAAATTATAAGTTTATAAGTTAATTGTAAGTTTTTGCATGTTTTTGATTGATCAAGATCCTTAAGTTTTATTCAGATTGTTTGGATAAAATATTTTTTTTGATTATTATTTTAAATACCTTATTTCTACTGAAGAAAGTAGAATATGTATCTTCTATCTTCTATTAAAAGAATGTCATTTTAATGGGAAACTCATAAATTAAAAAAAAGATAATATACTTTAAATACAATGTTTGAGGAGACTTGCTAAATTCTTGCATGTTCTCACATGCAGCATAAATCCTTGCACATGATCGTGAGTTTTAATCCTTCTTATATTTCCTAAAATTTTTTTATTTTGGGAATACGAAATTGATTGTTAAATGCTCAAACATACTTAAAATATAATTGATGATGGAAGATATTCCTTAAGAGATGAATGTTTAACATTTATTTTGATGTGTTTCTTGCAACCCTGATTCAAAATATTACCATCTTTTCAATCATTTAGTTAAAAATTGCTTGGTTTTTTACTATTATCATTGAAAATATTTTAGAATAATATCTGTGAATTATAATTGGCTCTTGGGATTTGTGGATTTGGAATCTAAGAATTCAACTAATTATAAATTAAATAGTTTCATAAAAATTGTTTTGAATGCATTCAGGTTTTTGTTATTATTTCCTTGAGGATACAGCATAATAACTACTTGCTTAGCATACACATGCTGTGTTTGGTACTACAAGTTGTCTTCAGGCAAAATAAAGTATATAAGTGAATGTTGGTCTGTATGCAAATATTGTACCACTTCATATAAAGAACTTGAGCATTCCCATTCTTAGGTATCCTTGAAATGTTGTGGAACCAACCCCTTATGAATCTTATTGGGTAATTACACTTTCCTAACTTTTCAAAATAAATTTCAGAATTCTATTAAAATAATTTACTACTCAAACACTTGTTTCACACATTAGCATGAAAACATTAGAAAAAACTGAAGACAAGGTTTGTGAAATATTTTTAAATGATGAGTTTTAGCTTCTAATTATGCAAATTTACTATTTAAAATGCTGAATAAATTTGCTATTGTGTAGTCATATAATTTGTTTTATTATAGTAATCCATCACTATTAAATATTTTTACTTGTTTCAAAAATTACATGAAATAAAATAGTTGCAATTTATATGTCAGTATAAATTTCAACTCAACTATAAAATAAATCACCGGTGTAAATCAAGTGGAAATTTAAGTCACTAATATATTTAATATCTTATCAAGAAATGTACAGATATATGCAGAGAAAGAATGCCATACTGTGTATTGATAGCATGTTGCCTTAGTTATTTTGTTGTTCCTGTTGTTGAGAAATGATACATGACATCCGCAGTTAAGGAGAGGTTCAGTTTATTTAAGCTCAGAGTTTCTGAAGGTCTCAATCCACTCGTACAGGGAGGAGACCTCACAGCAAAGACGCCATCATGGGTGTGGCAAGGGATGAGGAAGGATAGAGCTACTGCACAACCTTTGAGGTCAAGCCCCAAATATCTACCCTTGCCTCAGTGATCTCCCACTTCCAGGTCAAGCCTCACTCATAGGCCCTTTCCAATTAGACCCCTACCTTCTTATAGCACAGGAGAATAACATCCAAATATATTGAATTTGGGGAACTTACAGGGACACAGTACCCAACATCCACAACTTAAGAGAGAAAACGCTTGTTTAGCTCATAGTTACAGGTATCAGATAATTCAAAGATGGCTGTCGGTGGCAGGAAGAGTCAGGTGGAGAATAGCTGCTCTTAGTTGTAACACGAGAATGGAAACAGAGGCCTTCAGAAGAAGCTGTGAAAAAAGTTCTTATCCTTCCAGACATTACAACTGTCATGCACCTCCCATCTGTACCTCACCTCATATCTATAACACACCCTGTGGTGGATTGGATCCGCAGTTCCCCAAAAGCCTCATGTTCTTATGGATACCATATAGGGCTGGAGGTGAGGTCTGGCTGGAAGGGGGTTGGTGCTTGAGACTTGACCTGAGGGGAGTGTTCCGGCTCCGCCCTTCCTCCAGTCTCTGTCTGTACCAGGACGTGTAAGGAGCTTGGTTTGCCGCTGGAGCTCTAGCTTTGGCCCTGGCCCTACTCCAGCCCTGCCATGTACTTCCATCGTTTCCCAGCCACCCGCCTGTGAAAGGACCACTACCATATGAAACTGTAAGCTACGGTAAATCTTTTCTCCTTGCGTTGTGGATGTCGGGTATTGAGTCACAGCAAAGAAAAGATAACTAAGATACACCCCTCCTGACCAAGACCTACATCCAACAGCACATGATAGCCAAAATATTCAAATACTTGATGAGCTCTGGAGGATATTAAAAATCCAAACCACAGAACATATTAGTTATTCCCTTATTTGTAAGTGCACTATTTTCTCTTAATCTATTTTTTGGGGGACTGCTTGCTTGTTTGTTTGCTGATTTTGTTACTTTAATTTATTTAAATCTCTCTATTTATTTTTCTCAGGTCAGATCTCACTGAGTGCTAAGGCTAGCCTAAAATTAATTATAGTCCAGGCTGGCCTCAAAGTCAACCACAGTAAACATCCCAGGCTGGCCTTAAATTTGCTGATCTCCTGCTTCAGGTTCTCGAGTGGGAGGATTACACATGCCTGGCTACATTTTTCTAACTTTATACTTTTCAATTTAAAAATGCCCTTATATTTCTAGAAACTTGAACACTGGTGGTACCCTCCCTGACCTCCTCATATTGGAAGTAGAGCTTTCACTTAGCCACAGAATACAGAATACAGAATATTGTTAACTCGTTAAATTGCCTGGTCTGTGTTTGAAATTGCATCCTTCCTATTTTAACCCTATTAGAGCGCTGGGCTACAAGCCCTTGTTGCCAGGCCCTGTCACTTGTAATTCCTCATATCATAAAAGCTGAATTTTATTGTAAAGGTTTTATTTTTTTCTTTCAAATAAAATTTCATTGAACATATTTCTCATAAAATACAAATACATTACATTATATATATATATATATATATATATATATATATATATATATAACCAAATCTTCATTCTAAATACTTTTGATTATCCTTATACATTTTTATTACCTAAACATTATATAAATGATCCTTCATATTTTGTGTTCTTGAAAAATACCTAACAACTGGGTTCGCTTAAAAATTGTTTTCATTTTTCCTGAAAAACCTGAAAACATCAATTTACCAGACAGTATTTTCTGGTGCTAATGTGTTCTATTGAGAACATATGAATTAAGTCCAGCTAACACCCAGGTATGTGTCAGAAAAAAAAAAATATACGGCTCCTTGACTTCCTCCTAGTTCCATCTTGTCAAGTACCATTGATATGGAAGGCACCTGGTGGGTGGGTAGAAGCCAAGACTGCATAGGTATTTTGAAAGATACAGCAACAGGCTCAGGAAAAACAATCCCTTGCTTGCAATCCCTTTCACACTCAATCTGCATTATTAATAGTTACGTACAACATAACAGCTAGGTGCTAATTAGCATGGGTATGTGGCTTCACAGAAAACAAAATTGTACATATTCAAACTAACCAGTATTCAAAGATGACATTTAGAAAAATACACCAAACAAAGAAATAAAAGCAGATGAGGGCCTTTTACACATGGGCCTTGTCATGAACTTGTGTGTGCATGTATGTGTATTTAGACATATACATATTATACTATCTATATCATTAATATTACTCTAGTGCTTCTCTTATAAAAATATCTTTTCCATCTTCCTGCTATTCTCTTATCCCTTCTGGTCCCTGTGGGGGGAGAGGTCAAACATTCATTTGAGGAACAGCCAATAGTTCTAAAATTCTAACCTGATAAGAAGAATTCAGATTCTGAGAACTTGAAATCTCACCCAGAGGTATAGTTTAAGGGCAATAGTTAGATTTATATGCTTTTGGATTTCTTCTGAATGTATCGCCAAGGCATAATACACTTTACAAACGCCTGTAATGGTTCCAAATACTGGTGTTATGTGTAGCTCCAGGTTGTATTTTCTATTATGGGAGATATGAGAGTATAAAAATTGCATTGCATAGTGCATCAATAAAAGAGCACTATAGGTTTTATCTTATCTTACAGAAATTTCCAATTTGAAATGTGCATTTTTTTTTTTTTGGTTGAGAAAAAAGACTTAAAAGTTCACAGTACTTTTTCCCTCTACTCTGTGAATTATACCCAGCAATTTTAGGATAAAATTTGTTTGTTCTGGTGAAGGATGTGTGAACCCAAGTGTTTCTCTCTTAAAGGAGAAACAGGAAGCTGAGGGTAAAAAGGCCACGTTCGGAAGCATCTGCCAGGAAATACACCGAAAGAGTGGATCCATTTTGACTAAAATATTGTTTTCCATAAAAACCAATCAAATAATTTATTAAAGTCTCCTAGACTTACTTAATTCATAATGAAAAGAAAACTAAAAAGATGAAACAATGCATCTTAGTTACTTTCTCATAGCTGGGACACAATATTCAGCAACTATAATTTAAGAAAAGAATGAATTATTTCAGCTCACAGTTTAGAAGGTGTTGGTCTGTTCATAGGGTGCTGGCAATGGCTGGATCAGTGGTCTGGTGTAGAGCTGCTCACTGCATCAGAAGAGGAAGGATCACCTTGATGGTGGAATAACTGAGAAGAGTTGGCTCTTCCAGGCCACACCCTCAGCCATCTTCCAGTGACTCCCTCACTCCCCAGGGATCTGCCCTTTCTTTCAGGCCCCACCTCACAGCAAGTGAAAACCATAGACAACCCACAACATGTAAATACCAGAGGCTATCAGGGGACGTTCCAGGTCCAAACCATAATGTCATCTGCTTTAGTTTATTTTACTCTTTTGTAGCAGTGACTTAAAAAATATTTATCTAAGATGTATTTTCTTAGTGTATCCCCAATATAGTCTCTTTGAGTAATATTAATTTTAACTGAGAGTACATTGTTTTCCTTGGATCGTACCAGTTCTCCATTAGGAAGGCAGATGGCTGTTAAAAATGTAAATAAAATAACTTAGAAATTATCTTCTTTTATTTAATAAAATAAATTCTAAACAGATCTAGAAATAATATGTGAAATATATCAGAAGAATTAAAATAAGCATATAGGAAATAACACAAATATTTAGCTTTGTCTTTGCTTGGATCAATGTTACAGCTTTGAAACACAGTTGTATTGGAAATATTTAGCAAATAAATTAATCCAAGAGCATCTTTTTAAATTATCAGGATTTGATTTATAAACAGCCCAGAGAATAAGTCATAAGAAATTAAGCAATAAATGTGTATTATTTGTCCAAACATACACATAGCTGCAATATGTTAAAGCACTCTGGAGTTCAAAAAAGTGAATAAATCTCTCTAAGATTCTAGCTTTTATTCTGCACAGTAAGTTTAATAATAAGATGTTTCTGAGTGTCATTTACATAAATTGTTTTGTACCGAAATACCCAGCTCTAGAGTATCACTTTGGAAACTGGTAAATGCTTCCTGACTACTTAGTGTTTACAACAAGCAATAGCTTCATGTATCTATCAGAGTAATCCAGCCGTGTTTTCATTTTAACTTTATAAACATGTCCATTTCTTTACAAAAAAAATGTTAAAACATTAAAGGGAAGATAGAATATTGGTAAAATTTTTGGCTTAATACCACTAAAATAACTCATCCACATCTAATTCTTCTATGAGTTGGTTACCTTTCTTCCCATACAAGAAGGTATAATCAATACCTATGAATTTCTAAAAAATATGAAACTATAACCCTCAACAATTATAACCCATGACATCTAAAAAATGTGAGCCTTTCTGGGCATATTCCAGGTCCAAACCACAACAATATCTGCTTTAGTTTACTAAATATGGAACTACCACTACCTGAAATACATCCATAAATAAATCAACAATTAATTGGTGAATTTATATTTAAATCCTACCACCGAATGATACTGGATAACTTATTAAATTAATGTATGATTTATTTTCTTTAATTGATAATGGTAAAAAGAGAGCAGGAAGTAGCTTCTAATCCTGTCCAAAAAATGAAACAATGATAAAACAAAGCTTTTAATAAGGGCAAATATCCTTCTTTATACCTGTTTTACAATGACTACTTCTATGAACTGAACTACACTTCCTCCCTAAACTTCATGCAAAAATTCTCAAACCAGTATGTCTCTCTTTGAAGAAATATTCTGTGATGAAACAATTAATTAACAAATCAGGTCTAAATGGGAGGGGAATCAAACAATAATACTGTTGTCATTAAAGTGATATCTACCAAAGAATTTGTTCTTTCTTGGTGTATCCACAAGGAAGAAGCTATATGAACATAGGCTGAGAGGTCTGATGCCTACCAGCCAGAACGAAGCCTATTTTAAAATGGATCATTTTAGCATCCTGATGTCAGAGATACGGCATCTAAAAGTGAGAAAGTAAAAGTCTATTGTTAAAGTTGTCCATTATCTAGAGTCTGAAGTCAGTCTGGAGACCATGACAACAATGCAGTGAACGCATGAAAAATATTACAATTTCATGAGAATGTTTTTCAGTAAAGAGAGATTTACCTTGTTTGCTAATTTTGTGCCCCCAACAAAGAAGGCAATTAAAGAACAAACTGAATATGTAGTTCAGAAATGTGACTCTAGAGAAGTGATGCTATCTGTCCTGAATTGAATTTGAGCCAGGTTCCAGCTAAGCTCCTGAGTTAATCACAAGATGTAGACCCTATGTGTTTAAACAACTGCCTGAGTATGTAGACTGAAATTTGTAGTTGAAATGACAATGAGTCTCTAAATAACAACCTTCTTTATTGCGTAGGCTGGGAATAAATTGAGAGGTAGACACAGAAGTAGAATAAATGGAGACCAAATTGTGAGTTTTATTGTTGGCAAAAAATAAAGGACATGGCTTAAATACATAGCTAAATTGACTGAAGGATGCCTCACAAAATCGAACCAACATTCACTCAACCAACAGTTGTCAAAACACTGCATTCTGCTCTATCAGAGCTCTGGGTCTCAGTAAACTCAACACCAGGCTGGTAAACAAATAACTATGTGGCATGCCTGCTCCAAACAGGAACATTCTTCAAATATTCAAACTTTTTATGAAGGTCACACCTTTCTTTCAAGGGTAGGACTTCATGAGGAATCTTGAAAGACTGAAGATGAAGACGTTTTTCTTTTCTTTCTTTCTTTTTTTCTTTTGAGATAGGGTCTCACTTTTTAACCCAGGCAGGTCCTGAACTCATAATGTATCCCAGGCTAGACTTGTACTAACAGCAATGCTCCTGCCTCAGCCTTCTGAATGTTAGGATTACAGGCATGTTCCTCAAAATTTTGATTTATATGGTACTGGAGAACTAAATTCAAGGCCTTGTGCTTGATAGGCAAGCACTTTAACTGCTGAGCTGTTCATCCTGCCTGAAGGGTGTTTATATAGCTGAAATACCTGATTGATTTCCTTTCAGGGTTGAATAGCAGAGAGGTTTCAATAGATATAGAGAAACTTGTGTCTACCAGGCTTAATCTAGAAGTCTTCCACTCAAGTGCAGTTTTACCTACCATGTAAATATCTAAAATCTTGTTTCCTTTTCTTTCCTCTGAGTTTTAGTCAAATAACTACATGAAAGTATTTACCTGCATCGTCCTGGCTGTGTTTGAGGTGACTATTCCACACCCATATATAAACTTCTTGAGGATAGAATGTTGCATAATCACTCTACATTTTCTCATCTGTGCAATACCTAGACATAAGCATGATATAGATAGATGTAAAATTTAATCTGATGTTTCATCAAACATTTATTTTTAAAAATGCATACAAATTTTTAAAAGATACTGAGCAAACATTAAAAATAAGGATCTTCTCTGGTTGACACATAAATTGTTCTTCCCCTCCCTCTGCACGCTATATGCTTCAACCGTATGAAGACATGACTGAATTATATGACTCAAGGTATATTGAAAGAAAAGATAGGTAATAATCTGGTAGAATCTCTACTTTCATGTTTATTGTAGCACCAAGATATGAAACCATGAGTGGAAAAAGTAAATGCGAAAAAATATATAAGTATATATCAATGAAATATAACTTGGGAATAAAAAAAGAAATCTTGTCATTTACAGCAGTTCAGATAAACCAAGAAAACATTACAATATACAAAATAAACCAGACACAGAAATATAAATCCCGTTTGTTATCATGGATGTGGAATCTAAGAAGATGCAAATAGACAGCGCACTATTCTGTGTGTATGTTCAAATCGAATTTTCTGTCTCCTCTCTTTCCCTCTTTCTTTCTTGTTATCCCATCCACTTCACTTCATTTAATATTTATTGTTCGGTTATGTTCTTGCTCTGTTATATGATTTTTCTATTTCCTGTGGCCCACAGACACTGTGGTATCTATTTTCTCCTGTGTTTCATTAATTGTGAAAGTCAAAGTTCAATTTTGTTGTTGTCTTTTTGCTTTTGGTTGGTTTGTGGTTCTTTTGGAAAAGAAAACATACTAATCTAAAAAAAACAAATATGGTACCATGAGAAGACTGTCTTCTACGCCAGCTGCTTTGGTTCAAGGTTGTTCATTGCTGTCATGGCCATTACCATGTGTGTGCCTCATCAGTCAAGAGACTTGGTACATACCAAAAAAAAAAAATTAAGTCTTACTGACAAATTTATGGAAGGCAGTGATGTGAGAAAAAAATGAAGGATGATTAAATTAATACCTGTGAATTAACTGAAGCATCATGGTTTTTAGTCCAATGCGCACACATAATAGTCATTAGTCCTATTTAAAATTATTCGTGTAAACAGTTAAGTGTAACCTTTTATCCAAATGCTAATTCAATACACAATTTGAGAAGAAGTGAAAATACTGTCAAGTTCAGAATTACTAACTGGTGAAATTTTGAAATACACTAGACTAATGCTTTTTCTTTTATCTTGAGAGTATTGTGCGGGGTCTTAGATGTAAATAATCTTAATGAAGTGATTAATAGGATTTGTAAGCACACAGATATGAACAAGCATAGCTGATATTATTATTCTTATTTAACCCAATTATTGAATTTAAAATAGTATGCTTTTCATTTTAATGTGTCTTGAAGAGAATATCCAAGAGTGATAGCAACCTTTATACAGAAGCATAGGCAGGGCCAACAATTACATTTTCTTCCCTTGGTTTATGCTGTTAGTTTTGAAAGGAGCATTGCATGCTGTTTAGAATCTTTTAAAAAATCTTTTCTTCAGTGAAAATAGTAATAGAAAAAGGTGCTGCTCCCTGGCTTTCATTTTTGCCAGGATTTTTTTTTATAAAGAAAAGCAAAACATATAATACTAAGTTATTAAGTTATTTACTTTTCAAAGTAAATATTAGTATTTTAGCAAAACACAATTTCATGAAATTTGATGAGTACTTGTCACTTTAAGATAAATTGGGGAGTTTTCTTTGAATGCAAATTTACTGCTTTTTAGTAGAAAATTACTAGCATTTTTCTTTGAGAAGGCAGTTGATAAATTTCTGTGGGGTTATTTTTTACTAGTTTTAGTCAATATGTTATTAGAATGAAAATTTGTATCTCAGGAGTAATTATATAAGATATGATATTTTCTATGAAGTGCTCAGTGACACTTTTCAATGAAAATTTTAAAAATTAAAATATAAAATAGGCAATAATACTAAATTTACTTAAAAGAGAATATTCTATGTATGAAACACTATGTAAAATTATATACACAAACATGTGTATAGACTGCCTACCAGGCCTAGTAGGTGCATTGCCAAGCATGTTGAATAGCAAAAACAATATTATACCAGGCTAGTGCCAATTTTTAGGATGAATAGGTAAAGATAATTAGACCGTTACATAATTCTGTAAACTATAAACTGAGCATGCAGTTTCTTTGTCAAAACACAACACAGAATGTGTGAGGAGTGAAGTTTTCTGCTCAATCAGGAGAAATTTCAAACTTTATCTCGCCAATACCCAAGTAGCCAACTAAAATGATAGATGATAACCATTTGGGAAATTAGAATGACAATAACTTGGTAAATCTTAACAGAACCAGGAGGTCCATTCAGATATTCTATGATACCTGTAAAATAGGACAAATATGCCCCTACATGTTACTTATTCATGGCAAATATAATCTGATGAAACCTTTTACTCTGATTGTTTAAAAAGAAGCACAAGCGATACAGATTATTGTTAAGACACATCACAGAGAAGCAAGTAGCAGAATCCAGCTTGTGGAAAATGTTTTTGAAGAAATATTCTGGATCCTTTGCCCCATAAATTTCCAGATAAAAAGAAAAGTTGAGAAATCAAACTTAAGAAAAAAAGACAAACAGAAATGAACCAAAGCTCATTTATAAAGATTTTAATGACGTAGACTTCTCATTGTATTTTTAAGACAGAGTAAAACACTAAAATTATAACTATTTGAATATTGCTATCAAAAATTATTATTGGCTATAGGCCCCATTATAGCCCAGGTCTGTAATCCCAGCATTGTTGGAAGTAGAAGCAAGAGAAACACTATTACGCTCAATTTAGGCAACTTCGTGAGACCCTGTGTGAAAATCAAAACTAAAAACTGAGCCAGGAAGTAGGAAAGTAGCACGGTGTGAGGCCCTGGGTCCATCCCCAGTAGCACACAATATACACATAACAATATGCATACATATATGGAAAACTGTTATTATAGTGTAAGGATTAAACATTCTTGAATTTTAAAATTAAAATACTTTTCTAGAAGGTACATATTTAAACAAATATACCATTATCTAAATCTACCATTATCCTCTGAAATATTTTTGTTTCAAAAATTTGGCTCTAGGTATGATTTTGTTATTGTTGCACTTTTTTATACATTAGATGTTCAGTAAGTCTGAAAACTAATTTTAGTGTTATCTACAATCTGGATAGGGTGTCAACAATAAGTATCTCAAAACGAATTTTACAAGATGCCTTTGTTCGACAAATTTAAATTTGTTTTGGAGATTATTGCTATATTAACAAAACATATTCTGAAAGTAGTATAACTATTTTAGAGTCCTCTCTCATTTGAAGAAATGATTTCACAGTTCTTTTTTTTTTGACACATGGTCTCACTCTGTGGTCCAGACTGGTCCTGAACTCACTTCGGAGCCCTGGCCAGACTTGGACTTTTTTCTTTTAGACTGAAATGTAATCTCCAAAGTTTATCAGACAATAAAATTTAGAAAATGCTATGTCAGCTATAGTTCTCAAGGTGTAGTTAACAATGTAATGGATTTTACATCATGTTGAGTTCTTAGAAAAAATATGCATATATATATATATATATATATATATATATATACACACACATGGTATATATATATATAGTATTATTGCATTGTTACATTATAGTAATAGACATATAGTAAGTGTCTTTCATTAGAATATTGTCCTCAAAATTACATATGAAATTGTAAATAAATAACCAAGAGATAAAATTTTCTTTAATATCTGGATATTTGAATAATTGTCTGAACTCTCAACATACTTAACAGGATAAAATTCATACTGAGATTACACAGTTTACAGTTCATGCCAGAGTAATGACTTATCCTTTTGTATTCATGAAGTCATTTAAGCTTTTGTTTTCCTGCTGTTTTTTGTGACACTTTGCCCATAATAATTACTACATCTGACTGATAATTTTTAAAAGTGATAAATGCCTAAACCACAAAGCTAAACTTGGTTATTGTTCCAGTAGAGGTTTTATGAGGTCAATAATAAAAGGATGAGATAAAAATTAAAATTTACTAACTTCAATAAGCCTTTAATTTGTTGTTTTAAGTATCACAATTACTATAGTTATTGGAGTGAACAATTCTCTTTAATTGAGATTGGCACAGAGTAGGGTAGACCATTATAGACAGGGTAGGTTGCATCTTGCTGTGCAATCTAATTTTTGTGTTCAAGTTACCATGTTAATACATGCTTAGTTTGCTAAAGATGAAAGTGCGAAATTGATACTAGTGAAAGAGCTAAATAACTTTATATACTATAATGTAATATGACTCTCAAGTGGATTCTGTCCCACAGTGTAACAGCTAAAGTACTGGTGTATATATTTTACTCTTTTGATCTAACTTCTGAACCTTAATTTCCTCATAGCATACAACATATGTCTACTTATGATTTAATTTCCATTTTATCTATGAAAACATAGGGCATAGTGTATAGTGATCTTATAATATTAAAAGTACATGCAAATTGAAACACTAATTTTAAGAAATAGTATTATGTCTTCACATTTACAAATTATTGTCATTTACCCCATTGTCTTAGAAAAACATATATAAGAATTAGGTGGCCATAAGCTAGGACATTTTCTACTCTAACTTATTGCCACTCAATTCTACAAAGAAATCTAAGAAAATAGATATGTTATACCACTGCATGGAATGATTTTATCTTTATTTTTTCTTGTGTAAATTATTTTCCTTTAAATATATTCTCTACACCTTTGCTAATTTTTATTTCTTTTTATTTAAGCTTAGTTTCGAAGTCTCATTTAAGTTTTGTGAAAGTCTTCAGCAGTTGTGTGAAGGGTTCAACTGGAACTCAGACTTGTTGATACTTCCTACGCTTTGTGTCAAAGACAATTTTGACCCATAGAGAAGTGTCACATCATGAGTTACATTTTTTATGATAAACTGGATGGGATTAAAAGCAGTTTAAAGGGCCCTATGCTATGGAAACCAACCCTTCTCTGGCATAAAGCTTGAGGTTTAAATTGCATAAGAGGTTGAGGAGAACATCCACTGAATTACAATTCTAACATGCAGAATGGGTTTCCATAACACCTGTGAAGTCTTGAAAATTGCGTTTCAATAACTCATGAAATATTCATGAGAAACTCCTGGGAACAATGGCCATTTCTGAAATTATTGTTTTAGATATGGTCGCATACAATAACTAAAATAAACATAATTATTGCTGTTCTCTTCTATCATTTATGTCACTTACCCATAAATGCATTTTGAAAAGATATAGTAGATAATTCAGAAAAAATAGTATAATTACTGCAGAATGGTTTCATCTATTTCTTTAAATCATTCTAAAATAATTTAGAAAAATAGAAGAGACATAGTTAACTGATTTAATTATAAGAAAAAAAAATGTATGCATGCTCACCAAGTTATCCACAGACACAAACATATTAGGAAAATATTTAACATAACCATAACATTTAAGATAAAGATAAAACAAGAGATGAAGAGACACACAGGGTAGTGCCATATTTTAAAATAGAATACGCAGTTTATCACCTTGTGGGCTCAGTTTGCATCTCAAATTCTCAAATAATCATTCTTTACCATTCCCTTCACATCAGATTATGTTGCAGCCACACGCAACTCTTTGGAATCTTATATTTCGGATTGTGACTTTGGACATGGTACTTTCTCAATCGAATGCAGAAAACAGTATTTATCTCTGACTAAGTATCCTTCTTTCATTGAGCAGTTTTAAAATCTCCTTGAACAGTTATCTCTGGGATGTTAAAAAAAAAGAATTTCTCTTTTTGTTGTAGCAACACACAGTTTTTATTGCATGCTAATGGTCTTTAATTCCTTTTGTTCTCCCCATCCAGAGATACAGGCAATGAGGTTGTATTCACAATGTCTCCCATGCGGCAGGTGCTCATGAAATGTGAGCAAGTTCTGAGATCTCAAAGTAAAAAGTGAGAAAAATGCAAATGGTTCAAAAAATAAAATGTCAATTCATAGAATAGAAAACAGAAACAGAAATGTGTTGAAAAATCTTCAAAGTAAAACGTGAAATTAAGTAATAAGTGCATGATGTTTTGAGAATTAGGAACTATTCAGAGGATAATTGTAAAAATAAATTGTAAAATAAACAAGCTGCAATAAAAAGTGAAAAAGAGTGGGAAGTATCAAAACTCTTTGAGAAAAGTGCATACATCTTACAATAAATTCCATTTAAAGCTAGCATTAAAAAATAACCTGGAATTCAGAGATAATATAAAAAAGTTATTACATTAAAAAATGTGAGGTAGAGAACTGGAATCATGTGTATTGCCAAATTATAATAAAATATCTAATAAAATTAAAACAAATTTATTGAAGATGCATCTTACAGTTTGTTGAAATTTCAAGATATTTTAAAAACCAATAGTATGAAAAGTATGAGGCATATTTACATATTATCATATATATTATCATATTATATTATCATATTATCATATCGTTAACATATTATATATATATATATATATATATATATATATATATATATATATATATAAATGAATTTCAAGTATGCACTAAAATAAAGTGTAACACCAGCTTAAATCTTTCTAGCCCATCCAAATAAGACATTAATGACTCTTTGAGAAAAATCCCGTTGAATTAGAAGCCTAAGAGTATTGGCTTTTGAGAGAAAGAACTTGGACTTGAAATCTGGCTATCACACTCCTTTCTACAGCATGTTCCACAACTGCCTTAACATTTTTCTTCTTAGTTTCTCCTGTCAGTAAACTTATGGCACTACTAATAGTGGCCTTAAAGTGTTAGGAAGATTACGTGTCTTGGTACTTACAAATTAGACACAAAATATATTTCACACAGAGTATATGCTTAAGCAATTTGGCTGCTGTAATATTTATGGGCATCATTGTAATTTTATTTTGTTATTACTATTTCTTAAAACTTCCCTTTAATTCTTAGCTTGAAAATTTGCCTGTTCAGGAATTTCATGACACAGTGTACATCACTTACAAAACTTACCATTCTAAACTCCACAAGGGCATCATCAGTGGGTGTCCTGTTCCCAGCTACATCTGTAGTGTGGAGAGACACTACAAGAGGTGTTTGCTGTGTTGAATAATTAATTAATATTTGAACATAAAATAGAAACTTTATCTTTCTATTACCCATTCCTTAATCCAGGAGATTTTTCTGAGCTTCATCATCAAACTCTACTCAGAATTTTGAAATGTAACTCACATTAAAAAAATGACAGTTGTTTTTGAAGAATGTTAGATTTCAAATCAAACGTTGATGAAATTTTTTATATCCATGAACATACCACCTAATCTAAATCATAAGCTACTCCAGAGCAAAGCATTTGCCTTCTGTGCTTTGTACTGTCCCAGGGGTCCTCAATGAATAGTTTGTACATAACTAATCTTTAAACTCATTAAATATTAAAAGTATCTCATAATGAATTGTCTATCTTAGCGCAAGCTCTGTATTTGCAACTATATTGTCTCATATATCAATGAATCTGCTTGTAAAATTATATTTGTAGCTATAATTCTTTTTTGGCATAGTTGAATACAGAGCACCTTTAATAAAACAATAAATTTGAATTAACATAGAACACGATCTTTATAAAACATTATTGTATGAATAAAACTATTTACTTAAATTACTATTTTCATTAGACATTATGAGTATTAAAGAGACTATAGCAACTTGAGGCAATTAGGAAGCACACACAGAGTAGGGTTTTATAGGTGTGTGTGAGTGATTTGTGGGCCAGCAAATGAGGGAAGAACACTGGATGTGGGAGGACCAACTGGGAGCTTGAACTGTATAAAAGAAAGGAAGAAGAAAGATTGTTACAGCTTGTTCTTCTAGGAGAGCCCTTGCCTTCCCAATTTTCTGCAGATGCGGACTTGCTACACACCACAGATCTTTAGCAAACTCGCCAGCCGTACCATAGTCCAGAATGGGTTGTCCTACTTTGAAGCTGGCAGCCATCAGATCCTCCAACTCTTACATGTCATTTTGGACTACCTCTCTTCTCAGACTTGTAAGTCCCCCAAATATATTTCTTTTTCTTGTAATTTATATTCATTTTGCTTCCTGTAGAACCCAAACTAATACAGTCATCTTTTCTTTATGAAGACCATTAAGCAAAATAAATTCATAAATTATGTCTTCAAGTTACTTATGAAGCATGCCAATGATTGTCAATGTACTGTCTGCTGTTTCGGCATGATAATGCTAATAATCATATACTTAATGTTTTTGTATTAGGTTTTCTTTGTTTTTAGACTATTCCCTTCCAAGAAGTTTTAGTTTTTTGTAGTATCACAAGATATAATATAATATGGAAAGACTAGCTGTATATGAGATTTTAGGCAGATGTTTACAGTTTGAATTACATGTTCAGCAGAACTCTTAATAAAGGACCATTTCAAATTTTCAGATTTTACTATTATACAATACAATTATGTAAATTAAACCTTGGACGAATGCAAAGATCCAGAAATTGTAAACTTTCACATTTGAAAAAGTGGCCAACTTACAAGTACAACTTAAACCTTAAAGCTTATGACATCTTACCATGCTGAGACTATCCTTGTGCCTTCATAATGACATTAAAATTAAATTTTGTTTTTTCTTCAGAGCCAGTAATCAACTAAAGCCACTAAACAGAAATAATGAGAAACAACAAGTTTTTATTTACATTTTATAAAAGAAATATTTTACATTGTAAAGTTCTAAAAACTACAATTCTATAGCACTACCATAAAGAGGTATAACATGGAAGAAGACAGCTCTCAATACTGTTGATAGTTTAAGAATTTGGAAAGGTAAAGTAGATATTTTATTAAAAAGTGAGAATTGGTGGAGTTTGCATATTCCAAAAATTAATTCAACTTCAGAATTTTCTTTATTCTAAAAGCAAAAATAAATATTTTAATATATTATCCAAAATACATTAATATGCAAAACTTTCTCAATTTTGAAATTGTATTATGATAAGTTCAAACATTTTTATAAGTCTCATGATAATTTTAATTGACATTAATTTTTCCTAGTAACATCAGTTGGGTGTGTGACATTCCATAGGAGTTGGAGTTATTCATTTGTAAAATAAAGGGAGGTTGACTTGGAATGCCCTTATTTACTGCCTGTGCTAACCCTCTATGCACTGAATTGCCATTTAGTGATTCTTAGAAGCCTTTCAGCTCTATTATGTGCAAGTCTCAACTCTACTTTCGCTTTTTTTCCCCAGCTTCTCCCAGTTACCAAATATTTACTACCCAGAACTCATGCTTCTGCAGCCTGAATCACTCGTTTCTAATAACTTCTTCTAACACTTGGTTTTATTTCTCTTTCCATTCTTGCAAGATTTATTTTTACTGTATCAACCTTCAATTATTCAGTTAAACAATATTTTTCCATAACTTCTTATCTTTCATGATTGCTGAAACGTCTTGTTCTTCCACCTTAAGTCTCTCAGAACACTCATCACATGCGTTCCTCTCCCACTACCAAGGTTAAAAAAAAAAGAAACGAAAATCACAATGAATTACAATTCAAATGAACTAAGCATAAAAAATTTAGAAAGACAAAAAAATCTATACATAGTCAAAATAGTATTTATGGCAGTTATATATAATGCCACATGACTTCCTTAGAGGCAAAGACTTATATCTATGTTAAATGATACAGATAATGGCTTACCAAACTCTTGTAAGATGGTGTCTTTGCACTACATGTCTGTAACTTTGTTTTGTGGTGTGTCTTGGGGGGGGGGGGGTTGTTTTGGTTGTATTTAGTTTGAATGCAGTGTTCCTTCATAATTTGTTTGTTCATTTCTTTTCTGATACATGGGAAGTTTTCTTGAGTCATCTAGTGTCTTTTGGAAACAATTTTTGAATTTATGCAGTGTTATTTGTTAAAACATTGGCCTATAATTTTCATCTTATTTTCTAAATTTGATGTTCTGAACTCATTTGAGTTATTCTGTTTCCTAATCTTTCCAAAGATGTTTTCATCTCTTGATGCTCTACCTGTATCTTTTTCTATTTTGGAGCTATCTACAGAATTTGCCATTCATTTATTGTATTGAATTCTTCTATAGTATCACAGCCTTTCATTTGTTTCTTGAGTTCTTTAGTTATAACTTAAAAAAAAAAAAACTGATTAAACATCTCAGAGAAATTGTTGTTTGAATCTGTCTTATATTCTTTCAGAAGCTTTATTATTATTATTATTATTAATTATGTGGTTGATTTCTGTCCTTAGACCCATTTAGGTATACTTTAGTGGGGTTGAGGTTTTCTTAGACATTACATTCCCATGTTTTCTCATTGTAAAAAATGTGTGGATCGCTGTCTTGAGATTGTAGAAGGTGGTGCTTGTCTAGACAATCTCTGTTGTGTTGTGATGGATGGACCCATAGTCGCTGGCTATTGCAATGCCCTTTGGGTATCTGATGCAGAGCCTGGGAAGTTGGGGTGTTCTTCATCCCAGCCCTCTCTCTTCCCAAGCTTAGGCCCATGAACTGCCTCTTGGTTTTTCTGCCACTGTGGCTGCTATTGACACCATCGCCTTTTCTCTTTATCCCTTCCTTTCTTATTATCTTTACCTCTAGACGTCCAATTCAGGTGGTATTGGCAGCAGTGTCAGGTTAAGCCTTTCCAGTCCTTGCTGCCTTACTAAGCTCATGTCCCCAGCTCGCTTTTCTATCTCTCTCGATCAACCTCTTGTCTAAGTCACAGCAGCCATGCAGTCAACGTGATCACTGCTGGAGCACGACGGAGGCACAAGGTGCAGGTGCTGGGCCATCATCCATCTCCATTCAGTGGTGTTCACTGCACCTGAGACTCTGAAGCGAGTGTGCTGATAGCCCTGCAGGCAGCAAAAAGTCAGTACATGGGCCTAGAAGGGCCAGGGGCTACTCCATTCCATTCCCTATGCACCAAATTTCTTCCATTTCAGGGCAATACTGCTTGGCACTTTGTACTGTGTGCTATTCCCATTGATCACAGAAACTCTGGAGCCTTGGGTGGTGGAATATTGATTTTCCTTCCCTGTACCACCAGCCTTCTGTCTTGGGCTTATGTCCTTAACGCCAGTTAGACAAAATTTAACAGACAGGAAACTCTGCCTCCCTAACAGGTCTGGGATCCCATCAGCAGTCCTCTGTGTGTCATGAGCACTACTTCGCTATTTCTGTATTAATAACGTTCTGCCCATGGACCAGCAACCAGCTGGTGCAATGCTGGCCACTGCACAAGTAGATGTAACGCTCAGTTTAGGCAGCGTTCAGTCATCTATCTCTATTCAGTGTCAATCTTTCTCTCCTGGAAACTCCAAATCAAGGACATTACCACCCCAGGAAATATCATCAGGAGAGTTTGTGGT
Source organism: Ctenodactylus gundi (assembly GCA_004027205.1). Taxonomy (NCBI): domain Eukaryota; kingdom Metazoa; phylum Chordata; class Mammalia; order Rodentia; family Ctenodactylidae; genus Ctenodactylus; species Ctenodactylus gundi. The sequence goes on from PVKB01000390.1 coordinate 674,933, forward strand.
CATGGCACAGGATACAACCCTAGTTCCTTGTTTTACCCTCTTTTACTCAATGACCTGCTACTTAGCCCCGACTGCTTAGTCTTGATTCCTTTGGTCTGCATGAGTGATGCAGTTCTGCCTCTCCCCTGGTTCCCCAGACCAAAATCGTGTGCTTATTTCTATGACCCCACTTGGTTCTCAGTGGGGGCAGGAGTTCTACTGCCCCACCTGTCCTGGCCCTAGATGGTGCTCACCTGTAGCCTAGTGCTGAGCTGCCTGATATTCCCCAGTTGGGCACTGCACGCTCTGGTCCAGTTCTCTGAAATCAGTGCACGGCTGCCTGTTGTGGGCCCTGCAGCAGCCTTTGCAGTAACCGTTCCTGTTCTCTGCTCTGAACTGTGGGATTCTCTCAGTTTAGCTTCTAGAGTGAGTGAGGCATTCAGCATGCCTGTGCCCGGCACGTGTACTCGCTGAGGATTTCCTGTAGAGCACTTGCCCTGCAGTGTACTGTTACAGAAGCCTGTGTGGATGAAAACAATGACTACGAATTGACTTGCTGAAACTGCCCTGCCTTTTATGAGTATATATATTGTTCGCATCTACTTCAGTTTCCTGTTATAGTTCTTGTTTAGTTCTTCCTTCTTTAGCTGGGTAATACCAGTTTCGAAGCATTCAAAGTTAAATACGAAGTTAAATATTTTTCTTTCTTTAAAGGCGTTTTTTTTTTTATTTTGGGAAAATCATATGCTTTTGCTAGTCTAAGTGTATATTGGAAATATCACTTTTTCACCTAAGTATGTAATAGTTTCAAATCATCCTTTTTTATAGTTCCATAGCTTTATGTGCAACTCTGTTATATTAAAGAGACTTAATGATTCTACCTTCTTTAGACACAACTAATCCATGTATTTGAAAATTGAAAATATTCTGATAACAAATAATCCTTATTAATATTATTATATTTCTAGTGTATATTCTAACTACATTATGCCAAAGTCATACATATTAATTCATTTTGAATAATTAAATAGAAAATGACAAGTTAAATATTATTTGCCCACGAGGCAAATTAAAATTGAAAGAATAAATGAATTTAATCTAGCTTCTTTTAGAAATTAAAAAGAACTAATACAAACTACATTCAACCATCAAATAAGATATAATAACTCATGGATATAATTGGTATAATTGTATATACTAATAATATTAGTATTGTATTCTTTAACAAGTTATGATATAGTAGACTATGTTGTTTTTATATAAATTTGATTATTTTAAATCAGTTACAAATTATAAATCTTTGACATTATGATCACTTACTTTTTCTTGTTTAGTTCTTTAGAGAAGAGTCTTGCTTTTTAAAATTCGTTTTACAATTTTAAGTGTTTTATAGTTGTAAAATGGTGTTGCTTTAATATGGAATCCAATTTTAATTTAAAAAATCAGTGTCGTGTTAAAGAACTATAAAAGAAAGTCTTTGCTATGTTCTTGCTCACTCACATAACAGTTTCATCATTTTAGCTACAGGAAACATTTACCTTCCTTACAACTTGACATTATTTCCCACAAGCAAAGAATAATAACTTCTCTTCTAACCGGTTTGTTTGACATAAGGGACCTGAACATATTTCACTTGGTGCTTTCAGTAGCTTTTAAACGAGTACTGAAAATCAATATTTCTGTGGTTTTATTGTTATGGTTAGTTCGTTGTTACCTAGCACAGGTACTTTTCTTACATGCAAAAATCAGATCTGATTATCTTGACCTGACCTGTGTTAATTTAAGTTGTGATAAAGAATTAGTGATTTTTCTGCCCAAAATTCAGTTTTCTGAACTCCCTTTTCCAGTTTTAATGGATATATTTATTGAATTTAATTTCATTGTGTTAATATGCTTCTAATATGACTTTTAATTTAGCATAGAAAGAATTTGCCAAGTATTTCTAACTCTATAAAGGTAATATAGTTAGTAAAATGGTACAGGATCATTACAAATTGCTAGTATTCGTGCATGATTTAAAATTTCTTCCCTAAAGATGGAAATTATAATATTTATTTTGCAATGTTCATATATTTTATAACAAGTATTAAGCATTTTGACTATAAACTAGATGATCTAAGAAATATTCTTTAGAAAAATATTGATTTTAATCATTGTATAAATTATTTCGTAAGCATATGAGCAGGATGAGAATTCGTACTGATTTTTAATACAGATAAATATGAATATTTTCACCACATGCATTTGAAGTTTAAACTTCAATATAATTGCATATTCCTCAGTTGATTTTGAAAATCAGTTGAGTATCCATATACATGTGGCTTATGGAAACGTAGCTTGGATGAAATATTTCCCCCGACTTTTTGGTTTTGTAATCACAGACAAATATGGAAACATTCCAGATTTGCTAGGAAAGGAATTAAATGATAACTATGTAATTTAAAATGTATATTTAAATGTTGTATTTTAACAAATCTCATTAATATCATATTGGCATTGAAATCATAATGCATTCTTCTTGCTTATTATTTTTGCTTGATTGAAAAATAATTAAACTATTTTACTCTTCAATTTTAAATAATGGTGCATGATTTTGAAATAGAGAGTTATATTTTAATATTTGTGCGTGTTTTATCAATATTAAATCAATCTTGTTAGTTTATTCATCACTTACCACCGTCATCATTTTTGTAGTGAGAATATTTGGAATTTTCTCTGTCGGCAATGTGGAAATGTGCAAAGTTGTGACTTTGCCATTGGAGTTTAATATCAACTACATATTAATTTTTATTTGTGATAGAGCCATTGTTGAATATTTTGCTTAACAAAATCTGCAAAATTTCATAGTCTAGGTCATAAATGTTTCTTTTTACTATTGGAAAATAATTCTTTAAAGTTCAAAAACAGAAGTGCCTAAAGGAAATCAAGAACATCAGTCAGGACTATGAGCTTTCAATTTCCATGATGAGAAAAGACTAATAAAACTAAATTTCTGCTACAAAACAGATGTTTTGTCTGTGCTGTGAATAAATACACTGATGAATTAGTGAAATGAAGAAGTGAGTTGCTAATTTATAGCCAAATATATGAATTAGGACAGATGAGTGGAAGATTATGGAGGGGCAAAAAGGAATCTAACCTAAGAGCAACTGTGTTGTTTACTTTTCAAACAAATGTAAACAGCATTACAGTGCATAAAATAACAGATAATGTAACAAATAAAAAAGGATAGTCATACATCAGTTCTATACTGTTCTCTCAGAAGTAAATTTTGCAACAAACTTACATTTTAATTTATTCTTGAAATTAATCTAACTTTGATCTGAAGTATAATGATCACCAATTGAAATTTCCATTGAATATTAGACAAAGATTTTTTTTAAAGCTTTTATTGTCTTTTTTTTTTTTTGATACAGTGTCTTGCTCTGTAGCCCAGGTTGGTCCTGTACTCACTATGGAGCCCAGGCTGGTGTTGGATTCATGGCAATTCTACTGCCTCAGCTTCCAAAGTGCTGGAATTACAGGCGAGCGACATCATATTGGGTCCATCTGTGAGTACTTAGTGCTTGACATAGCACTTGCTAGGCAAGCACTTTAACCTCTGAGCCGTTCCTCCAGTCCCTCAAATTCTTTTTTTGATCTACAAAATAAAACAAGTATAACTTGTTTTTTCCTATAACAATACAATGCCAGAAACGCTGATTTAGGAAGTATGTGAATCATAATATAGAGAAAGCATTAAATTTCTGGGAATATGTGAAAATATTAGGAATAATTAATAAAAAATTAAGAAAACACACTTTTGTTTATTTTCTGGAGATTTTAATCCATAGAATGACAGACTCTCCACTTTTTAAACAGTTTTTGTTACCATCAGTGTAGACTATCTTCTGAGGTAATAATGATTTTGTCGCTTTTTATATACTGAAGGTTGCTACAGGCTTCTATGGTTTTTTTTTTGTTTGTTTTTTGTTTTTTGTTTTTTTGCTACTAGCATTTATTGTATTTAGTGGTGTTATTTTAAAAAGGAGTGAAAAGCAACTTTTACTTTTTATTTTTACTCTGTTCATCAAAATTGTTCTAAACTATATAGCACATATGTCAGAATCATGAAAAAGGAAATTAACCTTTATGATGAGGATATGAATCATGAGACAGTGCCTTCTTTTCAAATAATTCTAATTAGGATTACACTTGAAGGAAATAGATGTGACAGATACTTCTAAAAGCTCTTCCTTATAATTTATGAATCTCTTTTGGTTATAAATATCTAGTCAATCAATCATTCTTTGAGTTTCTGAGCATTTACTAACATAGATTATATATATGTCTGTTCATCCTTTCAAGATAATATAAAGGTTGCTTATGGCATGACATGTTAATATTTCCAATATTGTCCAGTGTATAAAAATGTTAAGTATAAAATATACAAGTGCACTAATACATATATTTGTGCTTTACATAATAAAAAATACTTACAATCTGTGAGCCAGTAAGTTTTCAAGGAGGAAAAACAAAGAAACTGAAATAAAGTGTATGAGAGAACTTTAAAAACATAGGTCCATAATTATTACCATGTGAATATTGGCAGTAGCATCATTCATGTTACCCTAGTGATTTATACAACCAAACTGTTCAGCAAATGTTAACTGAAAAAAGAAAATGTATTTGTGTAATGCAATAATTTTCTACTACCAAAAGGGATGAAATGTGGATACTTGCTATCATGTGGATGCATCTTTAGAATATTCTTGTAAGTGAAATATAGACTGCACTCTATGGGCTTTTTTTTTTTCATTCACGTGCAAAGTGCAAAATAGGGAAAACTAGAGAGACTGAAAATAGATCAGTAATTGCCTGCAGGAGGACCAGCAAGATGGGATGATCTTAACATCAGAAACAACTTAAGGATACATGGTTTCCTCTTGGAGAGATTAAAAAAAATTACAAATAAGACTATGAGTGTTGTCAGCCCTTCTTAATGAACTAAATACTTTAAGGTGAAGTTTACAGTACATGAATTATAGCTGTTGAGAACAGAAAAAGAAAGAGTAGGGGGAGTTTCCTAATATACCACAATGAAATTCCCTCTTAGTAACATCTTACCACACTTTGATATAGCTTTTGAAATGAATGAATTAACACTGAAATTTATTATTAGCTAGTGGCCCTTAAATTATGAATTAGCTAGACTTCCTGAATTTTCAAAATATCATTTTTAGTTTTTAGAATTCCACAGTATTTTGAATAGTTTTTTCTCTGCTAATGTCCTCTTAGTTGTGACAATTTTTCAAACTTTTCTTGCTTGTTGATGATTTTAATAGTTTTGGTAAATATTGGTCAGATATTTTATAGTCTGTCACACAATGGCTTATCTCAGATATTCAATCTCCTAATTGTACAAGGGTAACTTGTTTTCGGTAAAAATACAAAGGTAAAGAAACATTCTTATCTGCTAACCGAGAATATACACTGCTATGGTTTATAACTGGAATGTCTCTTTAAAGCCTCTGGTATTTGTATATAATTGTGTATCTCCAAAACCACGTACTGTTTTGAGAAGGAGCCTGGTTGGAAGGGGTCGATGTTTAGGGTTTGTCTTGAAGGGATTGTGTCAATTTTTGAGACTGGGAGGGGCCCATGACAGAACAGTCAGGAGTGTGTTTTTGACTTATGAACCAGGAAGTATGGGAGGGGCACCCACCTTGGGAGTGGGAGGCCAAACTGAAGCTTGAACTAAATAAAAGTAGGAAGAAGAAATGTTACAGCCAGTTCCTGGGGATGTGGCAGTCTTACCTGAGTCTGTGAATATCAACCTATTTCTGCTTCAAACAGCTGCTGTTTGCAAGGCTGTGAACAGCGCTCCAGCCTCTGCCTTGAGCTTCTACTGTTGCAAGCTACTCATAAACAGACTGTGTGAGACTTCTAGAAACTGTGAACTAAATAAAATTTTTCCTTCTTTATATAGTGAATATTAATATTCTGTCTTAGAAACAAACAAAAGAAATCCCGACTAAAGCAGAAATTGGTACCAGAGAAGTGAAGTTACTGTTGTGAGTTTACCTGACCATGTGGTTTGGAAGCTTTTGGGACTCGTTAGGGAAGGAATTGAGAAAGGTTTGACAATTCTGGCATGAGAAACCTCAAAGTACTGCAAAGCCAGCTTGATGAGACCCTGGCTGGAGTTAAGAAGAGCAGAATGCTTATAGAAATGTGGATTGTAAAGGCCAGGCCCAATATATTCCAGATGGGAGGGACACCTTCACTGGCAGCTATCTAGACATCGTATGTGCTACTCTCGCACAGAAAATGTGTCAGCAGTTAGTCTTTATCCAGAAACGTTGTCTGAATCTGAGATTGCAGGGGGTGAGGAAATCTCAAAGCAGCCCAATGTTCAGGCTGTCCCACGGGTGCCTCTGGTAGCACTTATCCAGCTGTACACTGAATCACGAAAACACGACTGAGAAAAAAAAAAAATGTAAAAAGATTGCTGCTTTGCAAAACTGAAAGGGGCTGAAAAGGTCCAATAGAAAAATACAAGGATGTTATAGATATTAGCATTAAAGAGACGCAAATTATCTGGAATCTGGACTGTAAAAAATATGCCTCGAATGTATCTTTAGGAAAGGCCCTAGAGGCCAGGCAGTGTGTCCTTGCAAGGACAACGCATGCAGCTGTGAAGGAGAAGGCCAAAGTGCAATGGAGATCCTGGAACTTGGAGAAGCCATAAGTGTGCATCATCAGCTGACGAAAGCCACGGGCTGAGAGAGGAGCCATCCCCGTGGAGAGGCCATGGACACCACAGCCCAGGGCAATGCTGCAGGCCAGCCTCACGCAGGTCTTCTGGAGCTCACATCTGAATGCAGTTTGCCCCAAACGTTGAATATGGAGGCACAGGATTTAATTCTTGCCCTGTTAGGGTTAGAACTTGTTTTGGCCTGATTGTGTCCTGTCATCCTATTCCTCTCTTTTGGAATGGGAATGTTTTTGTTCTGTGCCAATGTGTGTTGAAAGTATTTAGCTTTTGTTTGATTTTCACAAGAGCTCATAACTGAGTGTACATTGCATCTCAGAGGACATTTTTGTACTTGAACATTTTTAGCAGTGCTAGAACAGTGAAGACTCTGGCAACTTCTGAGAAGAACTTGAATGTAATTTGCATACAAAGATAGGCATGAATCTTTAGGCATCCAAGAACAGAATGGTATGGCTTGGGTCTGAATTGTCCTTCCAAAACCTCATGTATTTGGATATATATTTATAAAACCATATGCTGTTGGGTGATGTGGCCTGTCTGGAAGGAATGGACACTTATGGTTCATCTTGAAAGGATTGTAACAACTTGTTGATAGTTGGAGGTAACCAGAGCAGAGCTTTCCAGTGTGTGTCACTGATTTGTGGAGCAAAAAGTGAGGGAAAGACACTCACCTTGGGTGTGGGGGCTCTAACGGGCAGCTTGAACTAAGTAAAGGAAAGGAGGAAAAACCCTCTTACAGCTTTCTGGATGGGATAACGCTAGCCTTCCCAGAATCTCCAGACATCAACTTGGACTCTATCTGGTGTTGTGAACAGACCTCCAGCCTAAGCCATTGCTCCTACCATTGCCTGCTGCCCATATACAGAATGTGTGAGATTTCGCTGAAAAAGTCAGTAAATAAATCTTTCCTCTCTTAAATTAGGAATATCAGGTATTTTGTCCTAGCAATGAAAAACTAACTAAAGACAGAAATAGAACACAAAATTGAGGTGACATTCTCTTCATATCAACCAATAATATACATTGTACACCCAATTCATCACACTTAATGTAAACCTTCATCACCTGGTGTTATTAGGTTTCTCCAGTATATTGTCATTATTATTAATCCCCCTCCAGTTTATTCTTTAAATGGAAAATCACTGTTAGGCTCACACTTAAAGCCTAAATGTTAAGTCCCACATTTTTAAGATTGAAGAATTTACATCATCTATTATTTGGGATATTTTTATATAGCATGTATCTTTATTTATGATAAAATATTCATTTAACCATTCACTTTTTGTTACTGTGGAATCATATTTATTTTATCTTTTTCATTGTGATTCCACATCGCTTTATTTCTATTTTGATAGGTTATTGAAGCTTTGTCTAGTGGAAGTTTCCCAGTTAATATTAATATCTCCTTGGCTTTACCCTGTCATTAGGCATTTTGTACTTTATGTACAAAAAAGTACATTTATGTACTGGTAGTCTAACTGGCAACATAAAGTATCACATGCTCACTTTCTGTATTTCTCAGGATCAGCCATCTCTATAGTTAATCCTATTCTTTTACTGGCAAATGATATTATAAACCAGTGTTTTGTTTTTGGTGCACTTATTACCTCTTGGGATGATTTTTTTTTATCAAGACTCTTTTAGCTGACAGATCAATGAAAATAGGGCTACACATATTTATAAATAAGTCCATGGGTAATGTACTGTATTTACATAAAATAGAACACAATTTACATGAGCATCTCTAACTCTACCCCTCACCATATGGATCTTTCAAGTTTCTTCCCTGTGTTTATGTACAAATTTCCTTTGTAGCAATGAAATACCTGGTTCGAAGCCGTTGCCTTCTATTTTTTTAATTGTCCAGTCACAGCGTATACTTGTTTCATCATATTTTTCCACATGTCCCCTTTGTAGCACTATGAAATCAAAGGTAGTAAGATATTGAGTACCAATTATTTGACTGTTCCTGTTTGTACAGCTCACTTATTTCCAAAATTATTTGAGCCAGGCCCTTCATTTTATATCCTTCATTACATTGTTTGCCACATTTACTTTATTTTGTTAGACCTGTACCTCATTTGGGGAACATCTATTTTTTAAGTGCTATTTTAAAAACTGTAATGTTTAATTTTTGTGTTCAAATATCAAGAGATCTTAGAAACTATTTAATATTTTGTATTCACCATTATACTAATTTTGTCATGCAGAATAGTTCCACTGCTGTAAAATATTCCTGGGCTTAATTTAAGGAGGCCCTAACACATCTCTCATCCAGTCAGCGACCAGCTTCTTATGTCTTTACAGAATGATATGTAATTGGAGTCATAGTTTTCATCTTTATCAGACCAGCTTTTTTCACCTTGTAATGGAAGTTTAAGCTTTATTTATTTAAGCTTATGGTTTACAGCTTATATCCTTGCATTACTGAGTACTATTTGTTTATATAGATGTATTTTGGTTTGTTTACATATTCCTACATTTAAATATATTTTCATGGGTTTCATTTCTAGAAATTATAAGTGATGTTGCTATAAACATTCACATATAGTGTTTTTATGTGGACATAAAACTTCAAATCAGTTTCTAAATTTTATGAGTGAGATTGATGAATCATATGGTAAGCTTATGTTTATTTTGTAAATATTCCAAACTGTCTTGCAAAATGGCTTTATGAATTTACATTCATGTAAGAAACTGATGAAACTCTCTGTTGATGCATATCTTCAACGTGTATTGGTAGCTTTTATTTGCTTTTGTTTTTAATTTTAATCACTATAAAATAGGATAGTGGTGATTTCTTGTTTTAATTTGTGATATTTTATAGACAACTGATGTTAAACATTTTTGCATATTGTAATTTTCAACTATGAGTAGTTTATTGAAAAATTTGCCTTTCTAATTTTTAATTTGTTTTCTTATTGATGAGTTCTAAGAGTTTTTTCAATATGTTTAATGTCATCCATCATTGCATATGTGTTTTGCAAAAAATATTTTCTCTCAGCCTGTAATATATTATTTCATTTGGTACATATTGACAACCATAAAAGATAGATATTTGGGTATCTTTCCAAAAGACTTACAAGCATTATATAAAGATATAATACTCATAATCATTTTATAGCAACACAACTAACGAGAGCTAAAATATGAAAGATGCTGAAATAGCCATCAACAGAACAATGGATACAAAAATTGCGGTAAATGTACACAACAGAGTACTATTAAAGCAGATAAATTAGAGGCTTTTCTAGGTAAACGGATTCAACTTGAGACCATCATACTTAACGAAATGAATCAAACACAGAAGATTAAATATTTCTTGGATTCTCTAATGCGAGAAGCACAGAAGACAAACATTTTATGGAACCAAACAGGCATGATGGTGGGAGTCAGGGGGAATGGGGAAGGTGTGGAAGGGTCAATAAATAGGGAGGAAAGAAATTATAATGTTGATGATATATATATATATATATATATATATATATATATATATATATATACACAAAATACTCAAGATCAGTGTAACTTAATACTTCATACATATATTAGCAAAAATAGTTACATACAAAAATATAAAATTAAACATACATACATCCTATGGCTCAAAATTTTTGTTTGTAACTGCTTAAACAAATTTAATATTAAGTATACAAAATATGCGTATACCAGCAGCAATATTTGCTGAGACAGAAAACAAATTTCTATTAATTGGTGTTTTATTGACTGATTTTGATATAATCACATGTAGTGTACTATGTAATAGTCTTCAAACATAACCCTAATATTTGTATAAAAAGTCTCTAAGTAGGTTAAAAATGAATATTGTTATGCTTAAAGCATTATACAAACTTGAGCAGATCAGGAAACTCTGTGAATCAGTGTGCAGAGCTTTGAGAGTGATTGATTTATGTGCCAGCAAATGTAAGGAACCCACTGTGAATGTGAGTGACCCAGCTAACAGGTTGGTAACTTGAACTAAATAAAAAGACGAATGAAGATCATTGCAGCTTACTTGGGGAAAGCTCAAGCCACTGCCATTACCTGTAGAAAATGCCTCCTCCTATCGTCTCATCGTCCACCTCACTTGCGCGTTTGCTCCAGTTCTCAGGGTTGGCCATCACCTTTGGTCACCAACCCTTAGTGGAGGCTCACAGACTGCTGGTAAGGCCTGGCCCTGGTGTTCTATCTCATATATGAGCAGTTACTAGGTTCCCCAGCACTCACACCTGTGGAAGACAGGTTAGACTCTTCAGACTTATAAGACATCCTAATATATTTCCACATGCATTATTAAAATAACATTATATAAATATTTTTATTAATCTTGAGAGCCATATAAATGCAAGTTTCAAATACAAATGTCTATGATGAATTCGTTTCCATATTACTATACTAATTCAAAATTTTATTGATATAAAGCAAACCAGCTATTGCCTCAAGGTTAAGAAAAAAAGTGAATTCACTACAAAGTAGAAATACAAAAACTTTAGTCAGACAATTGTCTTCCATTTTAATTTTGATACCTGTTTGAAATTGTATACAGTTTTATTTATCAGAAGTACCTTTAAATTGAGTGAGTATAGTTCCGTGAAATGATACCTGATATTCAGATCTGCCTCCTTCCTTGGTTATAGGTCCATTTCTACCTCAGTTTTCCCACTCCTCTGGGTTGGCAATACGAAGATATGTGTCTTCCTTAACTCCCCATAGTCATTGAGAAAGACAAGTCACTATTTCCTGCCAGAAGCTCTCTCCTCTGACTTTCCTGAGCCTTTTCTGCAAGTCCCCACTCTCTTATTTTGTTGCCTCTTGGTTTCCAAGAGAACAGCTAAATGGTTTAAGAAAAGGATTGCTTTTAAGAGGTAGGATGTTGAATATGTACTGGTAACTTTTGCATGCTCTTGAGAGGGTCGTGCTTTGGTAGCCTGATGAGCCTGGAAGGGAAAAAAAAGGCACAGGAATTCCAATCAGCCTTTCTGATGTGTCTTCCCCAAGCTGACACAGGTGATGAGGTAGAGGCACACAGTCAGGGTCCTTAGAGAAACATTTCCCACACTGGCCAGCTGGCACCTGCTTGGGGGACGCACGGGCACCACAGCTCACTTGCCTCATGCCCATGTGCACTACTTGGGTGTTTTTTTTCCTCGCAGGAGTCTTGACTTGGTGAATGAGCAATATTGTGCAAAGGGGTAGGCTAAATCTTGTTCCCTCTAAGTTTTTTTTTTTTGGGGGGGTGATTGAGAATATTCCCTGTTCTTCCATCCATCACCTTGCCTCCACCTTCTTGGGAAGGATGTCTGCAATCCATCCAAGGACACCTGCTTGTGTCAAGATCCAACAGCTGAGCTCTCGTCAAAGATATCCAGGTGCAAGATGGACCTACAGGCCGTCCTACAAGCTAGTGAGACAGTGGCACTGCAACTCCATCCTCACTCTTTTCTTACCTAGTTAAATTAGTAAAGGATTCTAAACATTTTTTCCCGTGAAAAAAAAAAATAGGAAATTTTATATGGACTGATTCTTGCATGGATATAAAATTTGCAAAGCTAAGGGTCAATGACAATTTAGGATAAAGGATGAAGTTAACGAAGTTCTTCTTTTATGTAAAAAAAGAAAAGAAGATCTTCTCACTCCATCACAAAAATATGGCAGGAATCCCACCTGCCTAGTGCGAATGCGGGAAAAACCGTCCAAAGGGACTGGATATAATTTAGAAAAAAATCAGCTGCCAGTCCCTTCAAATTTCAGTGGCAGAAGTGAAGTAAAAGTATTAAATAGCCCAGAGGTGACCTGGGATGACATGCAACCCACAGAACAAGGACACTAGGAATGAACACCTCCCTTCCCCCAAATCGAGCCTGGAAGTGTTGAGGGGTGTAGCTTAAGGAATTACAAACTTGGGTAACTTAAATTAGAGAGATAAAAATAAAGCAGAAAAGGGGAAGGCCTTCCTATTGATCTTCTATTACACTCCGGTATCTTCACAGAGCAGTGCTGTAAAAGTCATCTTGCGTCCTCTAAAAATCGAGAAAGATTTGAACCCTAGGAAAAAGAACAAAATAACCAATAGAGGGCAGCATTAAATTCAGTAGCCAGAGTGAGTACTCAGCAGCTGCATTCCAGGAACAGACAGAAAGCCTAAGGGAGGTGCGATGACTCAAAGAGGTAATTTGAGGCAACGTTGGACCAGGACGTGACAAGATGGCCATCTTCTTGACTCGATCCAGAAGAGCTGGGGGTCTCATCTCATGTGGCTGCAAACACAAACATGAGACATTTAGGAAGGGTAACTTGAGCTAAATAAAAAGAGGAATGTCCTCTTTTCTATATGAACCACACTTGGACCTCTCTCCACAGATCAGTGAACAATGTTCCTGATATATCAAACACACATTTGGATTCTTTGTTACCCAATATCAAAGAAAAAATAAAAGCATTTTGGAGGCCGAGTTTGTAGCTCAGTGATTAGCGCATTTGCCTATGAAGAATGAAGTCCCAGATTTGATCCCTTAGTATCACCCAATAGCTGCGTGTAGTAGTGTATCCCTTGTAACCTCAGAAATAAGAATTAAGTGATTCAAAATCCTTTGCATAGTATCTATGGTAGAATGTAAAAGTTAGGTATTTCTTTTTATTGAGCTTTTTTTTTTTTGAAAAAATGCTTTAAGTGACTGAATTAAGTTTTACTCTATATATACACTCCTCAAAGACAGCTCTGAACTGAAAATTAAAAATCAGTAAAATGCATATCCTTAAACCTGTGAGTATTTTGAACAATTCCCACTTGATGTGCTTATAAAGAGTCTTGTTAGTCACTTTGAGTTAATGGCACTCTCAGCTGATGTTACCATGATCGTGATCCTTTGACCCCTCACACCTGCAAGTCTTGCTTCCATACCAAACACCCACACGATCTACTGCTTGGTTACATTTTTCTTAATCAAATGGGGAATACAACGTGTATTATCATTTAACATAGCAAAAAGGAACCTTAATTCTTGTAAGTCATTTTTTATGAGTAGGGACCCCATCATCTTAATGTGGCAATTAATTAAGTGTTTAATAAAACTGTGCTTTGTTAGAGCAAAGGCTGGTTGCAGGAATATAGTTAAGGATGTGTCAGCATTTTGCTACTTCTTTTGAACTTTCTCTGTAACTGTACTACAAAAATTTGCCTTTGGTCCAAATTTTGAAATGATTTCAATAACAAACTGCTTTCCAGATATAAAATAATCAAATTGAGGTGTAACTCAAACTAAGAAATTTATTGAAGCATTTTGCCTTTCCACAGAAATTGTGTTTATATAACATCAAGATAAATATCGATTTGCCTATAAGCTAATAATTTTGGTCATACAGGTTCTCCTCATATTCTTGATTATCTCAACTGAATTATTTCTTGTGATAATTTGTCTTTAAAAAACACTGGACTCTTAAACATAGTCTAAATGTGGGGTTATAGATTATACGTTGATTACCAAAATACATATGTAGTCCTATAATTATGCGTGCCTTAAATACAATACAGTGCTCTCTCTCTCTCTCTCTCTCTCTCTCTCTCTGTCTCTCTTTCTCTCTCTCTGTCTTCCTTCTAACCTTCCTCACTTCCTCACTGTAGATTTAACATGAGACATTGCACAAAACAGACAAGTGTTCAGCTACTGAAATACATTCTCTGTACTTCAATAATCTTCTTAACAAGCAAGGAAAAAATTAAGATTTTTAGATTTGAAAAATCACATCCTAAAAATAATTACGAAAATTAGTCTTTATTAATGTTTAGTAAGATATTTATCTAAGTATAATTGAATGTCACAAAATGTTAAATACATAAGAAATGGCCTTTCAATGTCCCAAATTTTAATGATATAAAATTGTCCTCAATATGTTCTTGATATCATTATTTAGAATATTTTGAAATAAAAAGCAACACTCTTTTTAGATAGATAGATAGATTTCTATTTTGTTAGTATAACATTTTAATAAAATAATGGAACTCCTCAAAGAATTTTTAAGCAGTTGAGGTAATGGAAGAAAGCAAAGAATACATTTAAGTGACAAGACATTTTAATATAGATTCTGGATTCTCTTCCAAAGTAAATGAACCACGTGTAACAGATTGGTTTAATGAACAGTCGGTTTAGGAAAAAAGAATTAGATGAGAACGGAGATCTGAATTATGCAGTACACTTTGGAATGTGTCAGGCTCTCTCTCTTCTGTAAGGCCCTTAGTTGTGATAAGATGGACAAGAGCATATAAAAGGAATATAATGTAGATTGTGTATATTTAAGAAACTAACACAATGAGGTAAATTTTCTTGTGAATATCCAACAGAATACTTTCTAAATACAGATGAGTTTAAGGAATGATCTATAACCTGACTTTAGAGATAATTGAATCTTACCTAAAATAGAAAAGTAAAACTGGAAAAATATGTAGGTGGAGTAAATACATTGAATCATAAGAGATTTAAAAATATAATCTACCATTTTAGTTTTGGAATTCATTTTGAATTGAGTGTTTAAATATGCAATTCCATTCAATAGATTCAGGTGCTAAAATTTTTCATGAATGCAATCAGCTCATATTCTCAAGTGTTTTTTTTTATGTGTTTGAGCCCAAATTTTTTCCATGAGTAATAGCTGGCAGATGCTTGTAACTGTACGCTGCTGAGATTTTATATGCAATTTAGGAGGCTAGCCCATTCTATGATACTCACTAGCAATACTTTTCTTTTTAATAATACCCTTCAATGTAATTCAAAATGAAATGTTAGCAGCTTGATAAAGAGATCAAATTTTAGAATACCATTCATTTATCTGTCTTCATATGTTAAAAATGTATGCTAAAAGTCTAGTGGATATATGTAGATATTATTAATATATTATAACAATATTTAAGGCCCTCCAATACATTGTGTTTTTTCAAGATTCATCAAATAGTTAAATATTGGAAATATCACTGCAATAAAAATTCGAAGGTTACTGTGCATAAAATATTGTTAGAAGCAACAAAAACGTCAACATGATGTAGAATCATGATTAGGAGCATTTGGGAATGGATTTCCTTGAATTACCCATAAAACAAAGAAGAAGTAGTAAGAGGAAGTAGTGTGGAATATAGGAAAGAGGACAGGTACTAAAGAGGTAGGAGCTTGATCTAGATAGTAGAAAAAATATTAAAAATAAAATAAAATGGAGGATTTAGATTTCCAGAAGAATACAACTCAGAGACAGACATATCTTCTTAGATAGTTTATTATAAGCATCAGGAACTTTATAGATTAGATAAATTATATCAGAAAAATTTTGAGAGTAGTAGAAAATATAGGCAAAATAAATGGCAGAATTAAACTATTGCTAAAGACAAAATGAATTCTTACATAAAGATAAGCTTAAATAAAGTAGAAATGATACAAGATTAGTTTTCCTATCGACTAAGAACTTTCTCTTCTGGGAAGACTAAACTCTTAGAAAAACTTTGGTCACTGACATTTAGGAAGATCACGTAAATATTTCTCACTCCTCACTATGTTACGTTTTCTCCATATTTGTTAGTATACGTGTGCAATACACAATGGTTTCTATTTTAGTAGATAAGCAAGTTCATCATTCAAAGCAATCCCAGTCATTGTTTTTAACGCTTAATACTTCAAATATGAAATATCAATAAAGGGAAATAAGTAACATGTTTTAAAGCTTGGTTTATGAAAATGAAAGTAAAAACAGAGCACAACAAATAAAATAACACAGAAAAGACAAAAAGTGTAGTAAAGTGGCAAAAATAAATTATTATTATTTTCGGAGAGCATAATTATTAACATTATAAAATTGGATCCAAAAGCATCGAATATGAGAAAACAAGGACTCTGATAGTCAAGGGCAATAACAGGAGGAGAATGAGAAGATCATGTTGATGAAGGCAGCAAAAACAGAAAATCTGAGAAATAGAAAACAAAAAAGAATAAAGAGGTTCATTAATCAGCTATAAAGGTATTCTGAAAGAATACTTAAGATTAAAAAAGAAAATATTCATAAACTTCACAAGAGAAACTGTCTTTGATTGTAAGAAATAAATTTTAAGTGAAAAGGATCTATAGCAGTGCTTAGCCAGGCTTGATGGTGCAGGCCTGCAAGCCAGCAGTCAGGAAAGGAAAGCAGGAGGTTGGCTATGAGTTCAAGGCCAGCTTTCCTACCCAGGGGGTTCAGCTTCAGGACTAGCCTGGAATTCAGAGAGAGACTCTATCTCAAAGAGAGGGACAGAAAGAGAGGAAGTGTGTGTGAGGGAGAGAGAGAAATCTTGATGGCAAGAGTGACCTAGCCCAAAAGTTCCATCAATATGATTTGTCAGAACACTTCAAAAATTCCAAATCTTTTCTAAGTAAAATTATATACAAAAGACCGAGTGTAAACAAAGCATCTTTTAGTATCAACATAAAAAAGAGAGACATATGTACACATCAATAAAATGAGGAAAATAAAAAATAAAAATAAAGAGATATAAAGCTAAGAATTCTTAGAGAACACATCTTGGGTTTCTCTTCTAACCCAAGTGAGGTTATGAAAAACAGTCATTTTCTAATGGGCTGTGATTTTATTCATTCATTTATTAATTCATTCATTCATTTGATACAGGTTCTCCCTCTGTAGTCCAGGATGAACTCACAATAATCCTGTCCACGTCATTGGAGTGCTGGAATTACAGGTGGGAACTGCTACACCTGACTTATTCAGGGCTGGGAAATTGAACTCAGGGCCCCGTGCTTGCTAGACAGGCACTCTAACTCGGTGCTATTACTCAAGTACTTGGGCTGTGAGTTTTAAGAAACTGTTTTCCATGGATATATTTTTATAGATCGATTTAGAGATGCATTTTCTTTTAACACATATTAAAAAAGAAGAAATGTACTAGTACATGATTGTGAATGCAATGGGAAAAAGGACAGGAAATTGGAATGAGAAAAACTGAACACAAATGTCAGCAGCAGTACATCCTTAGTATGGACCAACTATATAAATATTTTAAATTATTTTTTAAAATATAGAAAAAATCTTTCAATTATAAATTTGAATAAGAAAAGCTAAATCAAATCAAAACTGCTGTTTGTATACCTTAAAAATAAACAGATCAACGAAGTTATCTTTGCCCTAATAGATATTCCAAACTTTTAAAAATCACAGTAGCTTAAAAAGAAATGAATAGAGTATATTTTAACCACACTAAAGTGCTCTCTCTCTTTCTCCTTTTAAGATTGTATATATGTATACTGATTGAATTATACAGTGAAGTTTTATATTAAAAGCTACAGAAAAGACATTCCAAGTAATATGAACACACAGATCTCCTTGTTCTTTCAATTTATGAAGCAGTCTTCCTGTGTGTGTGTGTGTGTGTGTGTGTGTGTGTGTGTGTAGACCGTTTAGAAAATACAGTGATAAACACTGCCAAGTGCCATTCAAGGGAAAGGCAGACTGGAAAAACGTTTGTCCTCTTCCACCAATCTGTCACCCTGTGGCTCCTGAGTCTTCCCCAAAGTTAAAATGACCATCAAGGATAAACACTTTAGACTTATTCAGGACATCAAAGCAGCCTCAATTCTGCAATAACACACACACACACACACACACACACACACACACACACACACAATCATCTAGAAGTCCTTCAGAAAGTGGCAAGATTTATAAGTCTGATAAAACTGATGAGACAGCATTTTGAGTTGGATTAACAGCAATGTCTTTTACTGTAATTATTTTCACCCTAATTTTTACTCTTACCGTGTGTGTGTGTGTGTGTGTGTGTGTGTGTGTGTGTGTGTATGCATACCTCCCCTTGACTCCAAAAATGTTTTAGATTATTAGGATTTTGAATATGCATAACTTCATATGGAAACTCATGGCATGATTTTCAGAAGTGAGGCATAAGCGTCCCTCTTTACTCGTAATCATTCCAAGCATGTATGTATGACTGCGACCGAAATGAGCATCACTGCTTACTTGAGCCGCCTTTCTACTGGTTGAGAGGTAAGGGATCCTCGTGTGATCACAGTTTTTCTTAGAATAACTTCTGCTTTCTTATTTGGGTGTTCCCTCTTATGATTTGTACTTTGACATGAATGTTATAAGTTTTGGACAATGCTTAATCTTTTTTTCAAATATTGATATTTGCATTTCAAAATAAAATTCAGTAGTCTGTAATTTTTAAAGCATAAAATACAGTGTGATGAGTTAAGGAGAAGCTTACATATGGTGCATGAGATCTTAGCTTTGATACTTAGCATTAAATATAAGTAAATGGTCTATCAGTATCTTATATTTATTTGAGTTAAACACAGCACAGCGGTCATGATATTATTAATATGTTCTCTAACTCTTGCTTAACATAAAACTTAGTCATTTTAAATTTAATTCACACAAGATAATGATTAATCATCAATTCAGGTGTTTAATTACTAGTTTTTATAACATTCAATTATCTTTTAATGCATCTTTTTCAGGGTTGTACTTTCCTAATTTTAATCTAGAAATACTTTGTTGATGATGTTATTTTGATAATAATAGTAAAAATACCCAAAGATGAATAATAGTTTTGAAAATATGATTATAGGAATGAAAAGCAATGCAATAAAACTGTGTGTTCTTCCATAATTCATAATTCCTTAAACATTTACATCCATCAAATCACTTTAAAGAACAATCTGGTCTCACAACTCTGCTGGAAACCTGCTAATTTATTTAGACAGATGGGCTTGCCCGGAGGTTCATTCTCTAGCTTAAATGCACAGTTGGCTTCATGCTCTTAAAACACGGATGATGGGAAGGGTTGTGTATGGAAGAACTTGCTTGGGATCTGCAACAACAGCAATTCAATGCAGCAAATCCTTCAGTAGGCAAGACCCTAAAAATGTATTTTTTTAAAGAATACATTATTTATAATTCAACTGCAATAATTAGAATAATTTGTAAATATATAGATTCAAACAGCTGAAAATCTGCCACTCAAAATCTGAACTTTGAAATAAAAAATGCATGCATCATCTAAAACTGAATATTAACAATACTTGCAATACTTCAATATGTATTAGTTATTTTTTTCTACGACACAAAGTAAATTGTCTCGCACTAAGAAAAATTAGATTTCTCCTTGTTTCACACATGTTTCTAATAAAAGTTATGTCTTTTTGGGGGGTGGGCAGGATTTAATCTATTAATGTATTCTGTAAAGTATGTTTGTGATTGTACATAAAATACACTTTAATTCATTAAGCCTAATGTGCAGGATTGAAAGGAGAGAAGGGAAGGATTTGTAACTGCCATGACATGTATGAGCACAGAGAGTTCAACTTCAATGTAAACTCTAAGTTTTGCACTTATACATATCAATAAAAGGAGAAAAATGTTATGGCTTTTAAAGTGATATTTGTGGAGTGTACATTTTCAATACTGGGAGAAGTTCTTGGGACATTGGTCCCCATAACAAATAAAATAGGTCTGTGCCTTAGAGCCCCAACTGTCTCTAACTGATTTACATTAAAGTAAAGCTCTATAACTTTTCTCTGTGTTCTTTCTAGATGCTTAATATAAGAAAAAAAAATTTCACTCATATTTATTTTGAAAAAAAATATTACACCAAGTATGAAGTCATTCAGAATAATGTTGTCAGTTCTGAAGAATACTAAAAATTTGTTCTTGGGAATATTAAGCCAAAGTATAGCGATTTGAAATATCAAAATACTTCACTTAAATAGCAAATATTTTTATGATAAACTGATGGATAATTTCTATTGATTTTTTTTTTCAAGATGAAGTGAAAATCTGAGGGTCAATATTGAAAACTTCCTCCAGATTATCGCTTATGTCTAAATGTTTTGACTACATTCTTACTATGACCCAACTCCATTACTGTGAAAGTGACTATGAAAGCAAACTTTCAGAGCCTTTAGTATTACAAAATCCCCTATGATTTTAATAGATGCTTAATCTAACTTCTTATGCCAATACAAAAAATAAAAATATATCACATCTTAGCATGGCTTGTGTTTCAGTTTTTCATGAAATTATCTTTGGAAATGTCAATATAACATTTAAATAGGTTTTCATTAAATAAAATTGATATACGTTACTAATAATTTTTTTAAGCATAATCATCTTGTCTGAAGCACAGATAAAATATGAAGAGTATTCTGGAAGGCATTGGTAAATTAAAACTCATATTAATTGCTATTAAGAAAATTGCTGGAAACTGCCTAAAGCTCTGTATGATACTGATAAGCTGTGAGCCACATGCGTATGGACCCTGTGTGATGAAATCGCTATCTGGACCCTGTGGACAAAGCCCTTGTATGATCGATAACCAGAACCCCTGTCCACCTGGGTGTGGACCCCGACGAAATCACTGTCCATAGATTGCAGGCACAAAAGTAGTATATAAATCATCCTGGTCCTAAGCTCAGGGTTGAGGTAGGAGTCACAGACTCTGAACGCAGGGTAAGAGTGTTGCTCCTCGTCCCCAGCCTCGTCGCATCCCGACTGAGAGCCCCTCTTGGAGAAGGAATGACTGTCCATCCCAGAGCTACCAGCGGGTCCTGATCCAGCCATCAACTGGCGATCTCTGGACAAGCTCATACGCTGGTTGACTGTGTCGCTGATAGTCAAGAACACGTCACACTGGTGAGCATAAGGGACCCAGGACGGGAATAGTTTTAGGAGGCAGAACAAGGCTTGCTTTCCTGCTTAATTAATTAATTGATTTATTTAGTTTGATTTATGAATTGGATCGATTGATTGTTGTGTGAATAAAGAACATTCCCAGATAAAGTCATCTGCCCGTGTCCCGTCTGTCTCCTCTTATGAACTGCTCAGGACACATCTTCACCATTATATCATCTTTGTTAGATTCTATTATTAAATATAAATATAAATAATACAGCTTGAATCAAACTAAACATTGCAAACTGCTGAGTGTACCTACTTTGTTGCCAAGGATTTATAAGCAAAATGTGAATTTGTTTTCATCATAATTTTAGGCAAAATTTTTACTTGTAGGGTAACTTTTCTCAGGATCTTTTTTGTAATCCTAATTGTATTTTACATAGTTTTTCATATTCTTCTGCGACGTGTAAGTTCTGTGCATGACTGCCTCAACAATATCCTTTCTGACATTGGGTCAGCCTTTGTTCACTTGAATTTAAGAAACTCGCAGAAGCATCATCACTATTGAAGCTGACACCGTCATCTGTGATCCCTCCTGTGATTTTATTGTTGCTTTCTTCTGAGTTCTATTTTATTTCCCTTCATAAACTTCATTTATAATATTTGTTCTGAAGTAATTTGCTAAGGGGAAGAGGGGAATGGGCAAGAATTTGCTAATTTTATATGCTCTAGGTATTTCTGGATGTATAAAGTAAAGAGTTTTGAATTACATTGAAAATACTGGAGTTTGTTACAATCATGTGAAACTAGTTCACTTAACATTTAAAGATCTAACAGAAAATATAGCATTTATTTTCACATAGAACATTATATTTTATTGACAGAGGATAAGTTTATTTACTTGTAGAATCATTACCTTTTTACTGGAATAATGTAGAACTGCGTATTTCTCACAAAGAGTGTGATACAGGAAACACTAGAGTTGGCATATTCTCTTCAATTATTATTATCTAGTATTATTTTTTTGAGACAGCATCTCTTTCTGTAGTTAAGACTAATCCTGGACTCACTACGTATTCCAGGCAAATACATGGCTCTTCCTGCTTCAGCCTTCTGGGAATACAGGGACTACAGGCATGTGTCATCATAACCAGCTATTATGTGCTTCTGATAGGTCCAACATGGACCCTCATGCTTACTAGATAGGCACTATATATTTAAATCTTAAAATTTTCTGTAAAATATTCTGTAGATGCTATTCTATAAACTAACAATAAACCAAAAAAAAAAGAAAAAGAAAAAAAAACTTTGCCACACATACATAAAATTCTCAGATAGTATTAAGCCAATCTGAAAAAGATAGAACACTGAAACCTTAGAAAAAAATCTCAAATATTTAGTGATTTATATAGTCATAGTTTGATTTTAGGTTATGGTCACCTGCTCACAAGGGTTAGGCAGCTGGCTTAGAAATCACAGAAACCCTCTTCCTCAGTCTCCCAAGTACTGGGATTAAAGGTAAGCATCACCATGCCCAGCTTGTGTAGTGCTGGAGAATCAAACCTAGGGCTGTGCTAGGTAGGCAAGTGCTCTCATCTCTGGGCTATATCCCAGTTGAACCTTTTCAATTATTACCATGTCCAGAAGAAAAGTAAGCTTGCAGCAACATCTGCAACGACATCGATACAAGAATCACTCAACATTTACAATTCATATCGTACTTTATTCATGGTGTTAGACACTTCACATGTTTGCATAAATTATCATAGCACATAACATACTCATATGTTAAATATTTTTCCCTTTCCCTAAGTGTTTTCTATGTCTCTCTTTCACTCTTTTCTCTTCTCTAGATACAGGCAATTCCAATCTTTCATTTTCACTTTAATAAATGTATTGTGTTTCTTTTCTATAGTATACACACTTCCCAACTTGACTTCTTCCACTTGATAATGTGTATCGAACCTTCTCTTATGTGTTTCTACAGTTTATTATATTAATTATTACTATAGTAGACAATATTGTACTCATTTTACAGTTTATTATATTTCAGTGAAACACTTTGGTTGCCTTAAGATTTTTGCAATTTTGAATAAAGCTGCTAGGAACATCGTTTTTTTTTTTTTTTTTTTTGTGGATATAAGACTTCAATTCACATGGATAAATTTGAAGCAGTGTTTCTTAGTTACTTTTTCACTGCTGGGAAGGATTTCCTGATATCCACAACCTAAGAGAAGAAAGTTTTACTTATTTAATGTCTTATGTTAGTTTCTAGTGTTTTACTTTTACCTCAAGTATATATAATGATTGCAATGAGCTTAGCTATTTTGTCCACATATACAGAATCAGCATCACAATCTCCCTTCCCAATTTTGGCCCTCCACTCTTCCCATCCCCCATTACTGCTACTATCAGACCCATTTAGTTCCATACAATGCCTGCATGCTGGTTTCTCACATTAGAGAAACAATGCCTTATTTAACTTTTTGTGTTTGATTTATGTTGCCAAGCATGCTGGTTTTTGAGTTGTGACCATTTTTTCTGCGAAATCTTCAAATCTGTGTCTTCATGAAAGCACAGTACTCCATTGTGTGTATACTCCGAATGTTTGGTATCAATTGATCTGTCAGTGGTTATTTCAGGATCTTCCACATTTTAGCTATTGTCAGGCGTACTGTTTGAAACTTGTGAGACTTATGGTTACAGAAAGTCCAGTCCATACAAGAACAACTGGCAAGGGTAGAAACTCATATTTAAGAGCAAAAGACAGGCTGCTGATGGCATGAAGTCAGGAAGCCATGTAAGGGAGAAAACAGACTCAGCACTCACCCCTCCAGATCAAGTCCTATCCAGCCAGCCCTCACCTCTCACTAACACATGATGTCCATAGTTATATGAGGCTTTGGGGAGGGGCACTTCAGTTTCAACCACAGCACAGTGTGATTGATAGATTTTATTGTGTTTAGCTTTGTAAAAATCAAGGAACTGCTGCAGCTACTTGTTTTTTATTTATGTAATTACTTTGGAAATTTTCCATGGTTACTTATTGCTTTCAAAGAACGCACAACCAAAATGTCTTTCCTCTGCTCTGCTGAATATACAGCCTCAATAAAATTGGCTGAGCAAGTGTTATATCTTATTTATAAATATCTGCTTAAGTGTATACATTAACACACTCTAGGGATCAAACAATTATATCTTTTACATACAATTAATTTACCCCTTATACCTATTTAATATCTTGGAATTGAGAAGCAAAATATTAATTTTTTCAAATGAAAGGATATTTTCTCAATTTTTTTGTTATTTTGTGAAGAGATGAGCACCACAAATCAAACAATCCATATGGAAAGTTTTGGCTGAAGTTACACTATGTAATACCTTATTTGATAAGGACTACAGTATCCTTAGAATATAAAATAAGATGAGATATATAATAAAACTGTATATGTGGAGCTGGGATGTGAAACATGATTTACATTCTTATCTCATTCACTCTTATACATTCTTGCAAGTATTGTTAGGCTCATTCAATATTCAAGGAAATCAGGAAAAATTTTGTAAACGTAAGAATGAAATCTTCAAATTAAACAGAAAAGAAAGACTAGAGAATAAATTATGAATGAATGCAGAATATGTGAATGTATCAATGAAAAACTTTGATCACACAGAAGGAAGAAAATTTTGAAAGTAGTTGAATTCATCTGCCATAAAAAAAATCAATTCTTGATTATGTAACGGGACTAATTCAGACCAAGTTATAAAGGAAGTAGGATCTTTGTTGAAGCCATTGAACTCATGTATAGCCAAGAAATTTTTAAATAGCATCTCAGGTATTTTTTCCTAGGAAATGATATGTGAGGCAGAGATCTATGAGTAGCTTGATCCAGAAGACTCTTAGCAGCACAGCATGTCAGGGGCTCGCTCCTTGGGACAGATTTGAAGATAGGGAGACTGCGAGATCCGAGCTCTTCTGTGGCAAATCAAAAAAAGCAGAGGAAACAGTGGGAGAAAAGTTCAGCTATATTCTTTCTCTATCTTTGCTTCTCTCTTATCTTGTTATACTGCTGTGTTCAGTTATGAGAAAGTTTCATAGAGTGGTGGCTTAGAGAGACCTAATCAGAAAAAAGTGACGTTGTGGATTGCATCACTATCTCACATAATCAGGAAGATCCTTACAAGTGAGCTAGGATGTGATGAGTTAGTATACAGGCTGGAACTATTGTGGTGGACAGTATAGTTATGTTATTATGGGTGGCATGGGATACTGGAAATAAGGCAGTTAATAACTACAGAGTCATAGTCACTGTTTACACATTCATTCACTTTTAGACTGCATGTCTCTCTTTCTGGACAGAGATATCCAGCTGTGAGATACTGTACACCAGCTGCCTCAGTGAAAGCACCGACTCTCCAATCTCTGTCCCCCAATTTCTGAAGCTGGTGTAAAACCTCAGAATTGCTAAAAATTGAAATGAAAGTGTTTGGAGGGTGTAATATTATAAATGATTGACAATAAATGAAAATGCTAGAAAACAAAGTAGTTTTAAGAAAGGAGTAAAACATTTTCTATTTTCTGTTTCATAGAGAACTGCAATGTTGTTTAAACTATCATACACTAGGGAAAATGGAATATATGAGTATATTAAGAAAATAATCACATAACAAACATCAAGGACTCATAAAATTAGTAAAAATGTATTTTGCATAATAACATACATAAATAATATGTAGGAGTTCTAACTTAAAATATGAAATAGATAAATTGGAAGTATGTTGTTTTATTTTTCTTTTTAATTTAAATGAGGTGTATTTCTATGTGAAGGTAGATTCTCTTTTTTTTAATTTTTTTTGGACACAGGGTCTACTCTGTGGTCCAGGCTGGTCCTGAATTCACTTCAGAGCCCAGGCTGGCCTTGGACTCAAGGCAGTCCTCCTGTCTCAGCCTCCCGAGTGCTGGAATTACAGGCACGCGCCACCATGCCCAGTTTATGTGGTGCTGGGGAATCGAACCTAGGTACTTAGCGCTTGGCTTAGTGAGCGCTTTAACCGCTGAGCCAACCCTCCAGCCCCAAGGCAGATTCTCATTAATGAAACCTGTATATTGTAACCCCTAGAGGAAAAATAAAATGAAAGAAAGCATGTATTTTTAAAAATTTATGAATAGCATTTCGACAGTTGAGATAATTTGTATCGTAACATATGATCATTTTATCAAAAAGTGGAAGAAAGAATCTGGGACATGGCTTAGTGATTAACACTTTCCTAGCATGCTCAAGTCATTGGCTTTGATTTCTACCAAACCACATGAAAATTACCCAGACATGGTAGTACATACCTGTAATCCGAGCACTCAGGAGATTGAGGGAGAAGGATTCCCATGAATTCAAGACCGATCTGGGCTGCTTATGAACAGAAAGAACCGACTGGACTACAGTATATGAGACAGATTTAAAAAATAGTGTAAAGACAAGGAAAAGAATAAAAGCAGATGTAACAAGTGGAAAACAACTGGTACAATGTTATATCTTTATCAAAATATAGCAAAATCTCTTAAAGTAAAAATTTTCCTGGACACAACAAGTAAAACACAGTGGTTGTCAGTTTGGGTGAAAAAAAAACAGAACACAGCTCTATTTGGGCTGGAGGAAATTGATTTTTCAAATATACTAACATAGGTTCAAAGATAAAAAAAAGAAAGATTGATTAAAATGTTTCCAAAGTAAATAAGCAGAATTAAAGATAACAAGCAGCATGATATGATAATAAAAGGGTCGATCCAATAAGAAAATATAAAAATTCTAGAGGTGTGATTACCTAAAAAACAGCATTTTCATATTCAAAAGTTGAATTTTTATGAAATTCAAGCAAATAAAATCATAACTACAATGCTCTCTACCGAAGGAGACCCTGTCTCAAAAAAACAGAGCATGAATTCATCCTTCCTTTAACCACATACTTAAGGAGTCCATAGAAATTCAGTAGGAGAGTTGAAAACCATCATCAACCAACTTAATAAATATATTTTTCTGTTGTATTTATATATAATGTTTACATAATACATTTAATATGTCATGTCACTTCGAAAACATTAATGCACATTGTCATAAGCTGCCCTTGGAGCATTAACAACAGGACCATTTTCCAAATATAGCACAAACAGGGATAAATTTAGCAGAATTTACATTAATACTTCTTGTTAGCTTTGAAAAATGTTCACTTGTTTTCAAACATTGTTTCCTTTGAACTTATCTTTTATTATTTTACTTCCATTCTGAGTGCTGGCAGTGGTAAAAGAGAGATTAAAGATTTTCTTTCAAAATGAAAGAAAAATGAAGATATTAAAAATTTAAGTAATTACCAGTTATGATGGGCTGTCATCTTGTCATCATCATGAAAAAGTGGATATGGTGTTAAGCACTGAGCCTTTACTGTCAGTTCTAGTTCATCCCCATCCAGTCAGATGGAGCTGGTGAATTCTCATGATTCAGATACGATAATCCAGCCCAGGAACCACCGACTTTCTAATCCATAATTTATATTTGTCATATTATGCATTGCGATCATCTTTTCTGACTGCGTAAATGAAGTCTCTCAAATACATTATTCTCTTTAACTTTCTTGACTCAAAAATAATTCTGGAATTTTTTCTTCTTAAGAACACAATTTTATGCAGTCAAACGCATAAAACTCATTCTTACATATTTACTGATATGCTTTGTAAATCAGAATTTAACCAATTACCTTTAATTTTTGAAATAGGTAGAATAGAAAATCAACAAAGATATAATAAGTACCTGTGACCTCCATAGACTTCTGCATTGACATCAGTATGATATTATCAAAATTTAGCATGTAAATATTTTATGTCAGAACAAACACAATGTACTTTATAGAATGTGAAACATTAATGAACTGAAAAACTTTACTGCATTATTGAATAAAAACCATATTCTGGAACTTATAAATAATATATTTATTTTAATCACTATCAGTACAAATGAATCACAAATAATAAATGAAATAGAAAACTAAGAAAAATATGTACAAAAACTAAACCAATTATCAGTATTAACAGATAACACGAGTTTTGATTTTGATAAAATTCTTAATAATGTATTGTATAATTTTGTGAAATGTAAATTGTGTGAATAAGCAAATTCATTGAAATAATATCATGTATAAGAAAAATCCATAGACACATATATTTTTTATATAAAGCCTTGCTCAGTAAGCCAGGCATGTCAGCTGAAATCACCAAGTCGCACAGGCTGGCCTCAAACTCTGTGCAGTCCTCCCGCTGCACTCTCCAGAGCACAAAGATTACGTGCGTGTGTCATCACATCCAACTAATTTTAATGGACTGATGCGGAAATGAACCCAGAGCTTTGTGCACGGTAGACAAGCACATTAAGCCACTAAACTAGGCTCCCAACCCCTGTTATACAGCCGTGTATTTGCACTACATTAGGGACTGTAGCTTCCAGGCCAAAGGAAACGCGAATGATAGAAATGAATAAAAACATTAACTTTCTAACATGAGGTCTTGAATTAAATAATATTGTCATTAAAATTTTTAAAGAAAAAATACAAAATATTCTCTCAACATACACAGACTATAAATTCACAGACTATAATACAAATCAATCAAATATTTCTATTGTGTGCTTATCGTATGTAAAAAACTGGCAGCAGTTATGATTATGGAATTTGAATGATATTAAAAGATTCAATTGATGTACATAAACCGAACCCTGCAGGGCAACGATGTATAAATATAACCTTGAAAATTTATCTGAGAAAAATCTTCACAGTAACATCACTATTTAAAATAATATATTTTGATAGATGTTTGAAATATTTACAGAATACCAACAATAAGTGTAAAATGCCTTCCCATTTATGTCTTAGCTGAACTCCAAACATAATTTTGTGATGCTCAAAAGTTCTATTTTGTGAGTTGAACTGGAAATAATAATAGGAAATATACTGGTAGAATCTTGAAAGTTAAAGGAGCTTGAAAAATCAGAAATGAGATGTAAGAAAAGAATGTTTAAAAATGTGGCTTTTCTGAGTTCCTCTTTTTTTCAGCATTTTCTTACTGGAAAGTACAGTGCTCATTTCTTATGACTTTTTGAGTCTGTTTTGAAAGTTACTCTCTTCATCTACCTTGCAGACATCTTTCTACCAATGAGCTTATTAGGAATCACAAGTGGTGAAAAACAAAGTTAGAGGAGAGGAAAGGAATGGGAAATTAATGTGATACATTTGTCCACAAAAGTTTTAAATTCAGTGTAACCACTGTCTATTTCATATACATATAAATAAACATAGGCGAAATAGAAACAACTATTTCCAATGTAATTCTAATTCTACATAGTTAGAATCCTAGGTAATAATTTTCTGTCCCTTCTCACAGATACACAGAAGCTTGGGCAAATTTAATAGTGTTGGCTGCTTTCCTGTACTCTGAAATATTGTGTGATAGTTTAAAAAGTACTTGATTACACATTGAATGACTTAGTTTGCAAACCCATGACTTTGTTCCCAGTATGTTGCTTTGACTAGAAATATTCTTGTTTTGCATGAAATATTTCAGTTTTTAGCGCAAGAATAAATTTGATTAATGATCTGATTCAAGATTATAAAATTAAATCCATTTGACATATAAGAAGCATGCAAAATTATTTTATTCAAAATTAACACAATTTTGAGCATTTTTCTCATGTTGTGAGAATAGAAGCTGGAAATTAAATTAGTAGTAACGATCAGTCAAATGACCACTTCTGCGCATCTCCCTCTTGTTTAGGAAGACTCTTTTTTAATCCTTCAGCATGGAATAGTTTTCTAAGGTCTATTTATGAGGAGATTGGGTCAGGATGAAGGGAAGTTCACTTCACTTTGGTAACAAATGCAAGGACATCTCATTTTCAGAGCTAAGTGGGAGTGTATCCATTGTAAGTGTGAAAAGCTATTTCTCAACTAAAAGGGAAAAGATGGAATCAGACCACCTGTGACCATTATCCGTATCCAGCACAAATGGCCCTGGTGAGAGAACAAAGTCAGTTCATTTTCTTTTTGAGAACACGGCTTATTTGTCAGAAGTGCACTGTTTTTCTTCCTCTTGATGACATAGAAATAATCAGCCATATTTTTCCAGTGCCTGAGAGTAAAGTCAGATAGCAAGGGCTAAAGATGCACGATTCTCATTTACAATCTCTAGTTAATGCATTTTTAACTGAAAAGAAAATTTCAAAGTAAGTAACATAACCATGAAATATGCACATTTTACAAACTTAAGTTTATATAGACAAATAGATGCAGACATTGGTAGATGTGTGCACCCGTGCAAATGTTCCCAAGAAAGCCTATCAAATAAAGAACGTAATATTTACAAGGATTACCTAGATGTAAACTATTCAACACAATTTCCACATCTGTTGTTTTACTGTTATTATAATCACATTAGGACTTGATTAAACAGATACACTGAGTACGTGAAAAGAAAGTAACAGAGGAACTTTGAAATGTATCAAATATTTGACACTTTTCATACTATTCAGTAGCAAAAAAATCAAGGTTTCAATGGTAAAGTTTCAATGGTAAAAGAAACTTTCTGAATTTTTAAAAGCATAAACATTGGAATATGTGTGTGTGTGTGTGTGTGTGTGTGTGTGTGTGTGTTCTTAAGGAAGTAACTTTATCTTTTTGAGTGTAATTTTTCTCATGCCTAAAATCAGCATAGTAAAGCACGTTCCTTGTTTTAAAGAATGATTCTGTAAATCTGTGGCTCACAATTATTTGAGTACAATTGTGTGTCAACAATGACATATTAATGTCATTTTTTTCAAATTTAAACTTTCCTTTATACAATTAAAATTTGTCAAACATTTACCAGGTTTTACCTTGGGCAGACAGAAACTATAAAAAAATACCAAACTTAATTTATCAATATTTAATATTAAGTTATTAAAATACTATATTTTAAATATAAGAATTAACATGAGCAATAGGTATTCCACTAAAATTAATATTTTGAATCAAAACGATGTGAGAAAGTTGCTAAAGTAGAACGATGTATTATATAAGTGTTTATTTGCACTACACTAAGGATTGTATCTCTCAGACCAGAAGGAAACATATGTCATATAAATGATGACAGTTTCCTTCTACATTTATTGTATTTTCTGTTCCATTTATGAAGTGCTAATTGTATTTTCCTTGGATATCACATATTATCTCATGATACTAGATATATATCTAAATAAGTTACATAAGAGAGGTTTAAAAATTATGGTAATATTAATAACTTGGTAGAGTCACAGAACTATTAAACATTCATTGTACATTTCATCATAGTATGTGTTTCAGAACAGTAATTTAAATGCTCTGATACACTATTATAAGATGTAATGCAATATCTTTTATCATTTAATTTTATGACTTTATTTTTGTCTCTTGATTTTAAGTAAAGCAGTAGAGCTAAAATTAATTTTAGTCACATTTTATACATTGTATTTATCCATGTATACACCAGTTTTGCTCATTATATATACACAAACACACACATATATATGCACATATGTGTGTGCACACACAGGTTCATGCACAATAAACACATTTTCTTGCTTTGGGATGTAATGTTTTCTTACTGGCTTAGGCTCTGAAGATAATGTGTTAGTTGTATTTTTCAATAGTGCTTTATTTTTTCCCAGTTTACTAATATGTATATATGCAATACATAATGCTCATAATATTTACATCGAATTTGAATATTTTGGGCACATATACATCAGCATTACAAATCCGTCTACTCTCTCTTTTTTGACTCTCCCTTACCTTCTCCCTCACCCCAACTCCCATTGTTGTCCGCATTCAGCTCCATGAAATCACTGTATTCTGGGTTTCTTATGTTAGAGAAACCATTCAGTATTTAACCTTCTGTGTCTGACTCACTTCGGTCTTAAGCTGCATCTATTAGTCTCAAAAGTATCTGCCTGAATAGCCTGGTGGTACTTCACTGTATACATATACTGCAATTTGTCTGTTGATGTGCATTTTTTTTTCACATTTTAGCTATTGTTAGTTGTCCAGCTATGTCTTGTATATTATGCTTTGAACTATTGGGGGCAGATTCCCAGAGGAGGATCGCTGCATCAAAAGGGATGCTTATTTTGAGCCTTTTGAAGAATTTCCATACTGCCCTCCATAATGGTTGTACCAGTTTATAATCCTACCTTTTCCCCCCTACTCCGCTTCCCCAGCACTGACTACTGTTCGAGTTCTTGGTAGATGTCATTCTCTGGGGCTAGATGATATCTTAGTGATGTTTTGATTTACATTTCTTTAATGGCTAAGGATGTTGAAGTTTTCTTTTCATGTATTTACTCACCTTATTTTAATTAATACTTTTTTCCCCTAACATAGTTTGTTCAGTAGCCTCTCTTTAATGTGGAGAGCATCAATGAAAATATCTGCAAAATTACCTATAGAAAACTAAAAAAGTGCAGATACACATTGGTAGCTTCAATCTTATTTCCCAGGACTACAATTTTTAATCCATATATCTCTTTTGAAAAACCATCAAATTATTTTTTACATAAATATAAAACATTTTACATGTATTTCTTCAAATACAAAACATGGCTCCCTTTGCCTGGCACTCAGAATCCTCTCCCACAACTTCCCCAAATTATCTTTTCTTATTCATTTTTATGAATTTTTTCATTACCAAATTATACTACATGGCCACAGATCAAGCACTCTCATGATTTAAAAAAAAATTATACATCAATGATCTTCATATTCTCCTGTTACATTGAATTGCAGATTCTACTGAAATTTTGAGAACTGTTCAGGGGGTATCCCACCATTTCCAGTTGCCGTCTCTCAGAATTCCTATAGTAACGCACCTACACAACTACGTAGTTCATTTTTATTTACATATGAATATTTTAACAAACTTTTTGTTACATGTCTTTTAAACTAGCCCACATCCAGTTTATTGTTCAATGCATTTTCATAACTTTGATGACTCTGATAACACAGAAAAACATAATAAATTTTCTGAAATTGATGCAAATAAGCCCTTTTCAAGACTCGTCCCTGTCACTTTACTGACTAAATTAGAGCTAATTTACCATCTGTAAAAAAGAAATGCCATGCAATTCTCCATTGGAATCCACAGGGACTGGTTCTAAGATTCCCCATGGATAACAAAATCATAGGCTGCTTAATTTCCTGTTTATAATGGTGTAATAATTGTCTACAACTTGTGCATAGCTTCGGCTATATTTTAATGTCTAGATTATTTATAATAACGAATAAATTCTAAAAAACATCATGGATAGTTGGAATACTCTTCTTTAGTGAGAAAAGGCAAGAATAAGACTCTCCGTGGCTAGAACAGGCATTGTTTTAGCAAACGTTGTTCTGCAATTCACTGAACACATGAATGCGTAACATACAGATATGGGTGTGAAGGGCAGAGTAAATATATTTTTAAAAGTACATACACACACACACACACACACACACACACACCTCATTATTATTCATTATTTATATTACTATATATTATTTATTATGTATATTATTATATATTATTTATATTATTATACCATTTATATTATTCATTATTTTGAGAAATAATGAATTTTATGACATAAAATTTGTATGTCATCTATTAAAATATACTAACGTTTCTCCCTTGAGATTTCCCTTCTTTCATGTTTAAGGTAATTCTATATATTCTTAATGATACATATGAGTTAAATATTTCTGTGATAAGAAAAAACATAGAAACATTCACAGAGAAGATCATGAAAATAACCCACTGTACTTACTCACCTGAGGCCTATAACATTGACTACTCCTTTTGGCTCAAGGTACTGGAAAAGACATTGTCATCAATTTCAGACTGTCCCTTAGAAACTAGGCAATTTCAATATTTAAGAAAATAAATCAGTCCCAGTCTTAATCTAAAATTCTAAAAGGAATTGTAATTGTTTATATTTCTATTAGATGTAATTTGTAAAAAAAATCAAACTTGAAAATTAAATGAAAAATAGAATTACAGGAGAATATAAGCCAGATTTGTCCCATGGAATGACAGAACTATCATAAGGCAGAAAGGAACAAACCAGCCACAGTTTTCTGTCATTGTAATTTGTTTTAGGAGGGTGATAATAAGTGAGAAGAAATAACTTGGAAGATTTAATAGACTACATTTCTTGTGAGAATAAGAAAGAATAATTAATAGACTAATTAAAATATGAACAGTGAGGCAGTAGAACTCCTGGCTTTAGCTCTCCATTTGGAAGTCAAGGGCACTAAATGGCAAGACAATGAAGGTATATGTGCTTTTGAAATTTATTAAATATTTACATTTTACATAGAATGCCAAAAACAATTGTGTTTGCTAGCATACCTGTGGAAACTGGCAATCTGAAAAATCTGATCTTGAAATATTAATATTCTTGTTTGTTCCCTTTATGTAACCTATGAGAATTAATGATGACGTTGAAAGGTAACTGGCACACTCCAGATTTTAAGACACATTTGTACAATAATGTGATTAAATTGATTATATATGGATGAATTCTTATCACTTCACATACTTATCCAGCCATTAAGAGTAGCCTAAAGGAATAATTACCCAATACCAAAATTCAAAGGCTTAGGATTCTGTTAAAAATAAAACCTAGATACATTTCCAACAATCTAGCAGGTCTTCTGTCACTCCCTTTTGAGGCCATAATAAATCTTAAGATGAAATTTCTAGTAAATTAATTGAGATATTTAGATTAAATGAGAAAATATTTGAAATCATATTTTCTGTAAAATAAGCAATTTAGAATGCAGGAAAATAGTGTGTGGCTTTTTTTTTTTTAACTTTATGTCAGGTTGGGGTCATGTTGTGAAGCAAAATCTGGCTTCTGATTTTCAAACATCTGTGGCTTCTTTCCTGAGAAACAACATTCAAATATTAGGTTTCCTAGTCTATCCAATGTTACTGAAAATAAATATGTTATGTCTTTCAGATTTGCAATAGTGTTTGGCCATGTAGGCTGTCATAAGATGACCTCGGGACAGGCATCTGCGTGGTTGTCTTGGATGAGTTCAAAAGCAGCCATCTGTTCACGGGAAAGACACCTCTACAACATTGGTCACAACCTTCAGAGAGGAACACTCAGGAGAAATCATTTCTCATAGTTTTCTACTCTCTAATTTGTGTTACCACAGAAATCCTACAGAACTCTCCATTTTAAAATGTATTAAACTATCATAAAATTAATGAAATCGTCTAACTTCAATATTAGGAAAGACCAAAAGAAATGCAACTCTCTTACTTTCAGCTTCTGAGTAAAAATTTGTAACATAAATTGAGGCTGTTGGAAGCAATAAACTTCTGCTGACAAAATGGCACTTACTGATTTTAGGATAAAAATGGGGGAAAGCTACCAGAACAAATGCAGTGTGGTGTCTGTAGTAAAGATCAATGTGTTTTGAAACTCCTGATAGATTTCAAGTACTCTCCTTAAAAATAATAAGGAAATGTGGAAGACAGCTTTATTTCATCATATCACAGCATTTACATGTAGGAGAGCACAGTAAATACTTTAAATAAAATTATTTTATCATTTTTATCAATTAGAAAAATACAAATCAGAACTGCTCTTAGATTCCATCTTACCCCACTTAGAATGACTGTCATGGGGTGGGGGGGTGCACAGAAAGCAACCAATATTGGGGTGACATTAATTTTGCGAAAAACACAGCCTTCTACCTTGTTGATCAAGATATAAAATAGTATCATCGGGTATGAAAATCGGAATAAAGATTTCTTTAAAAGAAAAAAAAATCTGAAACTTCCAAATCTAAAAAGTCCCATTTAGCTCAGCATTCCTAAGTGTATTCCTGAAAGAGTTAGAGACCTATCGTATCAACTCTCACATGCCCATAGTTATAACTACCCGCAGTGTCATTCATAACAGTTAAACTAGGAAACAGCCTATCTACTCATCAAGAGATGAGTAGATAAAAAAGTATGGAATATACATGAAATGTAATACTGTTTAGCCATAAAGAAGAATGGATTCATGTAATTTGCAGAAAATAGATGAAACTCTAATGTCAAGTGAAATGAGTCAAAGATAGTTGAATATCACATTTTTTCCCCTTGCATAAGAAAGTCAAAGCATACCTCAGTTAAAGAGTAAGATAAATGAGGATGTAGGAAACAGGCATTCCTACCTTTAGAAAGTGAGAAAAAAAATGGTCAAGGGAATATGGGAGAGCTGAGAGTACACACAGAGCTTAAAACAATATTTTATAAATATCTGTAAATTCCCCTAAATGTATAGCTATGTATATTGCAATCGTACACTAAAATATTAAATGTATTACATATTTTAATAGATGTTCATTTAAAAACAAAAATGTAATTACTTTTTCATATATTTCTATAAATTACACATTTTTAAAGGAAACGTGTCTTTTTAGGTTTTCTTTTTTTATTCTTATTTTGTTTACATATCCTATTCCCTACTCGTTCCACTCCCTCAACACACATCACATCCTCTTCTCCTTTCCGCAGTCTACCTTCTTTTTCCATCTACTTACAACACAAGTTTATTGAAAGAAAAGAAAAGCAAAAATTGCACTGTGTTGCCATTTTTTCAACAGTTAAAAAGATTTATGAACTGAAATTTGAGTAATACAAATTACCTATAAGTATCAGAAGCTTGATTAAAATTTCACGTGGGGCCATGAAAGTGTCTAATTAGTAGTTCATAAAAAATAAGTAAATATTTTATAAGAAAAGGTTATTTTCCTGATATATATAAAACTTTACAGTCTACTGTGAAACTCTGTTGCAATGGTTTTAATTATGGGATTTTACTATACTTCAAAAATCCTTTCGATAATTACTTTTCTCCATAGACTACTTGTTTGTATAATCACTGTGCTTTCTTATTAGACAATACATAAACATAAAATGGTATTTGCATGGGAGTTGCATCAGGTCTTTATTCATTTGTATTTCCTGTTTTTATCTGTTTCCCTTTCATATGTAAACTGTAATGTGCATTTGGAACTGACTTCTATCCTTTCTTTTTTCTTTGGAGACTCTAATCCAGGCTGTTTCTGAACTCACGATCAAGCCTTGACCTCACTGAAATTCTCCTGCCCCAGCCTCCCAAGTACCGGGATTACACATATGTACTCCTCACCCAGCTTAAGTCATGCTAGAGTGTTGAACTCAGGGCCTTGCTCATTCTGGGTAAGCACTCTAACCTCAGTGTTATTCCTCCAACTCACTGACTTCATATCAGTACATGACTTTGTAATTACTGTAAGAAAACATGAAATTTTTTTTGCTCTAGCAATTGACTGTGTTGGCTCGTTCTGTTCCTCACTCCACTTGCTAAAATTTCTTGCATGGTGCTACCCAACTAAAAGATACGGGTAAAATATTTAATCCTATGCCTGGAAAAAAAATGATATTGAACACAAAAATGCACACACACAGGCACATGCACACACACGCAAGTATGCATGTAATATTTGTACATAGGGCATATACTTATGCATAAGTTTTTGTTTGCATGTATGTATAATATACAATTGTGAAATATCATCTTACTTATTTGGAGAAAAATTTGATATTAACTAAAGCACCACCCGTTGTTTCTTTTTAGACATTGCTCCAGATGACTACCCTCAATTCTACCATTTCTTTTCTAAGCTGACCTATTGCTTAATACCTACCTCCTTTCAACAAAAATATAATATAGATAAAAATAAAAGGAATTTAAATTGTGTAATTTAGTAGTTTTTGAGATTATTATGAAATAAAGCTCTGTCTATGTCCTAGCATGTTGTTGTATAAAAATACCAATATAAATTATTTTGGAAGAGTTTATCTTTTCCCTGAAATCTCAACTTGAGTTACTTGACTTTGTTAAGTCAGAAGTCAGGACAGATGTGAAGATGATGTCATTGATGGCCAAGGGACCACTGTTCAGTAGAAAGGGGCTCGAATCACAGTGCACTTTGGTAAGGGTGTACACACTAAAATCAATTTTCTATAATATCTTCCATTTTTTAAAAAAACAACTTTTGAAAGATGACAATCTATGAGCATAGTTGTGACTTGATCTCCAGACACATCTTGAA
The DNA here is from genome assembly GCA_004027205.1 of Ctenodactylus gundi. NCBI lineage: Eukaryota > Metazoa > Chordata > Mammalia > Rodentia > Ctenodactylidae > Ctenodactylus > Ctenodactylus gundi. The sequence goes on from PVKB01000390.1 coordinate 713,505, forward strand.
CTTCTTCACATACATGTGTTCCAAATTCCCCCATTTGTAATCATGGCTTATTCAAAGCTCTCCATTAGTAGTGCTGCATCTTTACAAAGCAATTTCTGTCTAGATGAGTCGAACAATAGAAAAGAGAAAAAAATTCTGTTTATCTAAATAAATAAATGAATGTCTTATGTCCTTTTTGCTTGATTCACTGTCGGTTTTCTCCAGGAGTCCTACTGGGCAGCTAAAACAGTTGGAGAAAAATCACCCGTGGAGAATATTGTTAGCAATATAAATTCATAGTCACCGACCTCAGCTGGACCTCAATACCAGCTGAAAATTTTATTATTATATTTGTTTTGGCTACTTTCTTGAACCAAACTTTTTCATTCCTCTCATTTCTCTGCCTATGTGAATCCCAGCAGATGATTTTGCCTCCAACTTCAAAGAACAAATGCACAGGATCAGAAGAAAACACTGAGTTTTCTGCCACTGGGCCTTCAACCGGACTTGTACTTGAACCTATTTAGTCTTAATTGTAACACGTGATAGCTTTTACCAGACAACACTTTTTCTCTCAATAATAGTAAAGGAATATCCACGTTGAAATATCAATGCATAGTGTGTAAGGTGGTGTTTTTATACTACTGGTTTCTTGTAGCTAATATATTTGGAACAGATGCGTAGGTACACACATATAGTGGTATCTATCTGCCTGTCTATCTATCTATGAAACAGTTTCTTATTTCTCCAGTGTATTTCTGAGTGGCTTTTAATATCTTTTTACTATCCACAATTCTGTAATGAACATTTTTCAAACAGGTAAACCTTCAAAAATGTTTATGTTGACATACTTACACGAGATTTTCAGATTATTTAAGTGTGTGTGTGTGTGTGTAAGAAACTAGTGGTAAAATGGTGTCTTTTCTTTATGTTTTGTAAGTGAGATATGTGTTTCCATTATTGTTAAGTTTATCTAAAGTCTGCTTTATAAGACATAAATATTATCATCAGGTTTTATGCTTAATATTTCCACTGATTAACTCTTACTTTTTAAATTTTCTTTATCCCTGTGATTTTTTAAAAAGTGTCTATGTGTTGCTTGATCCTTTATATTATCAGTATATAGTATGAATATTTATCTAAATAGAAAAAATAATTTAAGATTTACCTATAAAGAAAACAGCCAACATATTGTTGCCAAGTAGGCCAAAGTATTTGGAATTCTTCTCATTAAATAAGTGGTGAATATTATTCACCACTTTATTGGAAGCAGGTGCACATTAACAAAATTTGTCTGCAAGTATTTTCTTAATTTTCTGAATCATAGCATATTTTTCTGTTCTGTATGTTTTTTATTAAGGTGATCATTATTATTTTATCATTATATCACAAATTGTACCTAAATTCTATTATTTTATGTATTTAATTCTATCTATACTTTATTTTCTTATCATGGTTTTATAAAGTGCAATTAATCTTGTCTCCATTAATTTCTAAGCGTTTGGCTTTCTTTCTACAATTTTTTTCCCTTTGAGACAAGTCTAAAATATTAGTTTGGTATCTTGGCTACTGAAACCTCATCATTAATTTAATTTCCTCCCTAATTTGTAGCAGACTCTTATCCTCCTGTCTCACTCCCTTCAGTTATAATGCATTTGTTGCCTGTAGCTTTTATTTTATACTCACAATTATTTTCCTTTGCTTCACAAGCCTGAACCGAATCAATGTGTGTGACTGTGTATATGGGAATATACTGCATCTAATTATTTTATGCCAAGCTATTAATGTCTTCTGAGCCTTTATATCTTTAAGACTTTTTGTGTTGTATTCTTATCTTAAATGTTAACGTATTTCATGGTATAATTTAAAGTCACTCATTAAGGAAAATCATCCCTCCCTAACCATCATATAAAAGGCATTCACTCTCGGGAATAAGCTCTCTTTTTTCCACTTGTGTTTTTACCACAGTAGAGTAACATAATAAAGACACATTTTTAAAAAGACCCACAGCTATGAAGTTAAACCTCGATGCACTGCTACAGCAGTGATAATAGAGAGGGGATGTGGAGGGGGAAACCTGGCATACTATTGGATAGGTAAAGTACAGTGTCTATACCAGTCTGTCCCTGCACTGATATGTCACAAAGAGAATTGAAAATAGAAGATGTGCTTTGAATCCTCATCAGAATCTCCAGTTCTTAAGGGGATTTTTTTTAATGACTGCTTCTGCACCATTCTATTGTTATTTCAAACTAAAAAGAAATATTTGTTTACATATCGTCTCAGCATCTTGACACATTTAAGTTTTTTGGATAGTTCATAAACAAAAAAACAGATTTCCAGATCACTGCAAAGATCCTTAAGAAAACACTTTATAAGTACTAAAACATTCATATACATTTTTAAATTAGTTTCGAGTACGCTAATCTAGTGAGTCTCTTTTAAGGACCATTATTTTACTATTCCATCACAGAATTGAATCTAAAATTATATCTTTACAAATTAGTTACTTGAATCAATACTATGCTAATTATTAGGTAAATATCAATATACAACTTATATTTCTTATTCTTTTACTATTAATTGTAGATAACAGTTATAAAATGGAGAGAGTCATTCTCAGGTGCTTAGAAACCTTGAAATTTTATATTTATATTTAAGTAAAAGGACGAGTGAAAAAAATATGACATATTTTAGGAAAAAGTAAAGATATTATGTGATTACAACTATGATTTGGAATTGGTATACTGAACAGGAGTATACATAACTGAAATATTTTCTGACTAATATATAAACATTTAAGAATATGTTTTATTTTATTGAGAAAAATAATGCTGCAATTTAATGGGGTTTCTACAAATTTCACCACTATTCTATTTTCAAAGCATTTTCATTGCGTTCCAAAGGAGAAAAAAAATCTCTTCAAAATCAAATTTTTAGATATGAGCTTGAAACAAAGTAACGATAAACCTTGTGGAATTAGGTGGTGGATATTTTTTTAAAATATGCTTTTTAGCCAAGACTAAGTTTTGGAACCAAATTGACAAAACTACTCCATTTTAATAAAAATCATTCCACTCCCTCAATATGCATGGCACACAGCTGCAAGTGTCAGGCTCAGATAAGCAGGATGCAAGATGGCTGAAAGGTACATTTTCTAATCAACTTCCTGAATTATCTTTTACTACCGTATGGCCTCACATGTGACCTAATCATGAAATATAGCATGCCAATATTTTCATAACAAAAAAATAAAAATTGGTCTTTTAATTCTTTGGAAATGCTTCATGTCGTTATCCTTGTCCTGGTACCTCAATGAATTTTAGATAGACTCACGCCTTGAACTTTGTCTCCCAACTAAAACGTGGCAGACACCACTTTTTGGTGACAATATATTCATTCTGCCTTGTATTATGCACATTTTGCAACTTCTCGAAACTATGCATTTTAGCAACACTTATTTTTTTTTGCCTAAGGCCATAGTTAGGTGAAGTCTTTTAAAACTGCATTTTAACTGGAACAGAGCCAACATGATTTACTTGTTTAGAAGTAGGTTATTACAAATAAATTCAAAATAGCATCCTCAGGTGTGTTCAGTAAGATTGTGATGGGGAAAAATGAGTATAGATTTTATTTATTTCTGTTCTGTATTTATATTTCCAAAATGCTAACATCTCTCCTTTAAGGTTACTTTTTATTCCTTCTTCAAGGGCCCTCTACCACATTGTCTCATTCTGTCATTTTTCTTATGGATAGCTCTTTTCTTTCTTTCTTCTTTCCTTTTTATTTTTTTTTCCTGAAGGAGCTTTTTTTAACAAGGAAACACATGATACATAATTCATATTTGTTAACCTAGGTCTAGAATTTAAAGAAAAAAGTTATGGATAGAACGATGCCCTTGATCATTAACAGGTGGACAGCTACCGTGTTGGTGTGGGCAGGAAAAAGATAGGAGAAAGGAGCAAAGGAGATATAGGAAGTCAAGTCCCCAGTGGTCAAACCCTCCAGCAAGACCCACCTCCTAATTAGCATATGACAACTGCAGACTAATCCACTAATGATTATGTACCTCATAACTCACCCTTGAAAACCCGGAGGCATCTTGGGAGGTTTTAGATTTAAATCTGAATGTCTTAATTGCAGAAAATGATTTTGGCTCATCTCAGCACCCAAAGGTCAGCAAAGAATTGATAATTATTCTTATTTATTTTATTGTTACCTGTTTGTGACACATGATTGTTATCTTTATTTGGGAAGATGGCATTGACACACACACACATATATCTCTGTCTGTCTGTCTGTCTATCTGGGACATTCTCTTATTACTCTTTCTTTGTCCTATCCTATCTCCTCACCTCCAAAAAAGTCTACCTCATTGTTTCCTGTGATTTTTCCGTTATTTTACTCTAACTCATTCATATTTCACATTCCTCCTATAAGCAAAACTATGCGACAACTTGACAATCTTTGCCTGATATAATTCACCTAATATTGTGATTGTAAGATCCATGTGATCTACATATTTGTATTGAATTCATCTTTATTTATGGCTATATAATACTCTACCATGCAGATGTTCCTTGCTTTCCTTATGATTTCAGTTTTTAAATTTGTGTGCATTTGCAATACACCATAGCTACATTAAGCTTCAAAATTCCATGCAGGTGCATAGTCTATAAACTTCATGCTCCTCTCACTGTCTTTCTCTCATCCTGCCATTCATTTCTTCAGTCCTTGAATCACAAAAAATTCTCCCTCCTTGACTCAATCACTTAATTATGCTCTGGAGTTGTAATATTAGAGAAACCACAAAATACTTCGGCTTCTCGGTCTGATTTACTTATTTATTTTTTAAATAAATATATAAGATGTCATAGTTACTTTCTCATTCCTGTGACAAAATACCAACCACCCCAATTTAGGAGAGGAGAGATTTGTTGTAGCTTGCAGTCTCAGAAGGTGCCACACAGTCCATTTACGGGGCGGCCAGCAGCGTTGAGGGCGCAAGTCAGAGGAAAATGCTGTAGAGCTCCCGGCCCCATTGCGCACAGAAGCCAAGGGAAAGCAAGGGCAAAACATCTCACATCTCCGGGAGACGCAGGCGGGGCCACAGCTTCCCACGGAGTTGTATCATTGCTTCTTCTTCCTGTCTTTACTTTGTTCAAGGGGCCAGTAGCAACGGCCCCACCCAGATTGGGTGCCCTGCCCTCACTGCCTGGCCCGCCAGTCAATGACACACTGGAAAGCTCTGTCCTAGGCACCCTCCGGTCTCAGCAGGTCAACCAGCCAGGCCCTACCTCCCAATAACACACAGTCTCACAGTTATCCCACTAATACATGAGGCTTTTGGGGAACACTCTGGATCCAAACCATAGCATATGAATTGGCTCCTAGTTTTGAAAGTTTCTATCCATATGTGGAGATGTGAGAGTTCTAATAGACTAAAGGTGATCCGTTGGAATTTGATATAATTCAGTATAGTAAAAGTTGAAGAAGAAAGATGGACAAGTATGACTGGAGGAATTGCAGTGGTTCAAGCACTTTCCTTGCAAGCACAGGGCCTTGAGTTTGGTTTCCCGGCACCACATAAAGCTGGACATTGTGATTCCTGCCTGTAACCCTAGCACTCAGGAGGCTGAGACAGAAGGATTGCTGTGAATCCTAGGCCAGCCTGGGTTGCATATTGAGTTCAAGTTCAGGAACAGCATGGGCTATAAATTTAGAGCCCCTCCACCCTAAAATAAATAAATAAATAAATAAAAAGACAAGTAATTAGATGCTTCAGAGACTATCAAAATAAGTGAAGAAAGCCAGGAAGGAATGAGATTTGTTCAGCTCTGTGTAACACACACACACACACACACACACACACACACACACACACACACACACACACTTTTTCTGTAGAGTTATTTTTTTTCATTTTCCCCATTTTATTGATATGTGCAAAACATAAAGTTTACATCGATCTTGAATATTTTGTGTGCATATGTATCCTGTCAAAATTACAAATCTTTCCCTTCTCTCTGTTCAACCCTCCCTATCTCTCTCTCTCTCTACAGTCTTTTATTTATTTTTCCAACTTTTACTAATGTATATGTGTGTGTTTGTGTGTTTAACACATAATGGTTACAATGAGCCTCTGTATTTTGTGTAAACATACATTCTATCAGCATTACAATCCCCCCACCCCCTATTCCTGGCTCCCTCACACTCTCTTCTCTCCCTAACACCCACTATCACACCATTTTTCTCTACAAATACCTGTATTCTGGGTTTCTTATATTAGAGAAATCATTAAGTAGGAGTTGTTGTGGTGGATGGCAGAGGTGTCCACTAGGACTGCCAATAATCAACTGTGGCATTTGTAAGTAGTACTGGGTTACCCTTTTAATTCTGGCATATTAAATAATAAAATATATTCCACTTGGCGGAGTTATAGAAGAAGTACTGTGTAATGACTAGTTGGCTCTCCATAAAAGTAATCATGGAAGGAAAAAAAAAATGGAGTACATATAGCAAAGTTGTTTACAATGAATTAGTACAATATAAGTAAAAAGCAGAAAGGGGCTAGCTAGTTCCCAAGGTGTGATAGAGGCTAATTATGAGATTCTTTCAATTTTCAAAATTGCTATTTGTTTTTTCTCAAATATTAAATGACTAGTATAAACACAAACCTTAGAAAAATGTAGCACTTCATTGTTTTCTTTACAACATTATTTTCCCCATTTTATTAATATGTATAAGCACAGAATTTAAGGTTTACAATGAAGTTGAGCATTTAATGCACCTACATATCTTCTCAACACTATTTTTATCTTACTAAAATTTAGTGTTTTTCTTACACTGTCTGAGCAGGAGTGACATGGGACACAGCCCCAGGTCAAGTAACAATTCTCCTTCATGTCTATGTACGATGTGTTCTCTTACAGCATTATAATCATTGCTTCAGGGACACATCAAAATTTTTTCTCTAATGTTTACCAAGAGAGAAGAGATTTTTTTGATTTTCTTGAAATTGGGTCAACTTATCAAGCAGTATTATTATCATACAAACCAATCCACGTCTTCACTCCTAAACAGTATTCAAATATGAAGACAAAAAAGAAGAACAACAAAAATAAAAATTAAAATAACAATACAAAAATTTATCTAGATATCAGATTTTATAATTTGTGCTAATAACTTTCAACTCAAGATGTATTTTCTCTAAACATGAGGTAATATTAACACACTCTTGATTTTTTATTATATTTTGAAGTTTACACCTGATTAAATTAAATAATCTTCATTGGGATTACTGAATTATTGTTCCACAGTATAAAGGTTAAAGATTTTCAGCACAAAAACCATCAGTTTATAGAAAATAAATCTTTCTTCATTGTTCTCTGAAGTGTTTGTTCTCATCATCTTCCACCTTCTCAATAGTTCTTGGAATACTTCTTTCTCTCATGTTTATTTTTGGGTATTCTGGAATTGGAAACGTTTAGATTCATGCTTCACCAAGAAGGGAAAAGTACTGTGGGAAAAATATTATACAAAGCTTTTGCTATTTTATTCCACAGTTAAAACACAGCACTCTACTGCATATGCAAAAGACTTGCAATTATGCAGGTCTCACTGTATGAAGAATAGCTTGTAATCTCATCACTCAGAGGGCTGAGACAGAAGGACTGCATGAACTTGAGGCCAGCCTGGGCTACATAGTGAGTTCAAGATCAGGCTGGGCTGCAGAGCAAGACGTTTTTTTTCAAAACAATGAAATAATACTTGTGTGTGTGCACGTGTGTGTGTGTGTGTGTGCATGTGTAAGTATATGTGTGTGTGTATGAGTATATGTGTACTGAGACCATTGGAGAGATTATGTCAATTTGAAGCTATCAGGAACCAAGCCTGGATTAGGGTTTGGGAACCACATCTATATTGGGAATTGACACCCAGCCTGGATTAGAGTGTGAGTGATTTGTGGGCTGGTGAGTGAGAGAAGAACGCGCACCCAGTTGTGGGAGGTTCAACTGGAAACTCGAATTGAACAAAAGGGAAGAAGAAGAAAGATTATTACAGCTTTTTCCTCTTGGAAAGCTCTCGTCTTTGCAATTGCCTACTGATGCTTGCTACATGCCTCAGATCTTCAGACAGCCAAGATCCACACCAGACTCTCACTGACTATCCTGCAGTCCTGGATGGACATCCTACTTAGTAGCTATGCAGCCATGGGATACTCCAGCTCATGCACGAGCGGGTGAGCACCTTGCGCTGTCTCTATCATCAGATTTAAAAACCTTCCAAATAGATCCATTTTGTTACAATTTCTGTAAATTCTGACTTTTGAAAGAACCCAAACTAACACACACACATATTTATGTATTTCCGAATACAAACATATATATTCACATATATGTGTGAATTTTTAACTGTATAAATACATGCATATATATATATATATATATATATATATATATATATATATATATATAATTTATGGCTTTCTTAAAATACAAATACAATGGCCTGAATGTTTTACATTCTTAATATTCTCATCTCAGTATCAACTAAATCCTCATTGAGAAAAGATAAAGTATTTGGCTCAAGTATAACGCTCTCCATAAATGTTTATACAGTATTTATTTGTCTTAAAATTTTGAATTGTGCATCCTGTTATATACTTTGGCACTAATATTGATAACTTTTGAGACAATATATTCTCTCTAAATAATTATTCTCACATTTTAATCAAAATATTTCAGTTTTTGGAGTGTGTACACATAATATTTATTACCTTTCTTTTGCTAGAGATGTTTTCTGCTTTTATTTTTGAGAACGTTTACCTTAAAAGTCAGAACATCACACAGCTCCAATTGTTATTTTGAGAAGAACTCAGGATGTATTAACACTGTATGAATATGGTATTTAGGTTTTGGTTATCGAGATATTGCTCATAAGAAATAATGTAATTAATGCTTTTTAAAGCAGTTGACTTTTTTATTTGCTTATTTTTCACTCATTTATCGAAGCATTACAGCAAAACAAAGGCCTCTCTCATCCTATGCTAGTGTATCACTGAGCGTACACTTGGTTTCTGTAGGCAGACTTTAGAAATCTCTCTGATACTTTCAAATTTTTGTATTCATCTGTAGCGTTCTTAATTATATCTTATTATATCTTGTCAGGCCAGTCAGTAGGATTAATAATTGTAATTCATTATAATTTCAGCAATGTTTTTGCCACATTATTACTTATACTGGTCATCATCTGTAAACTGTATGTAATTCCATGCATGTTTGACATTAATATTGTAAACAAAAATTTGCGGATCTAATGTATTTATTAATAATCCACATCAATTCCTAATGAACACACCTGTTATTAAGGGCAAGGAATGAGTTAATCAGGACAGATTTATATGCTTATACCTGTATATACACAGTAGAAGCTGTAATGTTTGTCAAAATATGTATTTTATTTTTCTCCTGAGATTACTCCTGTTCCACTGATACATGACTTGACCTGGAGATTTGCTTTAATTGGAATATGTGTGTCACTGGAATTAGAAGTATGTGCCATTTCTCTGTAGTATGACAAAAAGACAAAATCTTCGGTAGATTTTTTTCACAAAAATTATCAACATGTTGATAAAGATTTCTTGTAGAAATATGGTTAGGTCTACATTAACTATTAATGATTGTCGTTTCCAAGTAAATAAAAACAATGAAAAAGATGCATTTGATTGTTTTATTTTTAGAGTATTTTAGAATTACAAGTATTGATCTTTACATGAACTAGGTGAATTACAAGGTTTATAAATTAATTATAAATATTCTACTTCAAAATTTAGAAAAAAATTAAAAGTAAACAGTTTGCTTGAGTTGACTAAAGTTAAGTTACCTTTGTGTTGGCTCTTATTATAATACAGAAAGAGCACTTGAGTTACTCAATAACTAGCTGATCTTAAGAGTTAGATTCAATCAGTGCTTACTATATATTATGTTTTGGATCTGGACTTTCCCTCAAAGCTCTTTTGTACTTGGGTGCTTAATAGTTGTGGTATTATGTGCTGTTGGACGGTGGGGAATTGGCTAAAGGAGTAGATCAATGGGATGGAGCCAGGAAGAATTTATGCTTGGAGCACCTTTCCTCCTTCACTGGACTTCCTGTTGTCCATGATGCAAAGAGGTTTCTTTTGTATCTAGACCTCTGCCATGTGCTTCCACTACTGCCGACCATCTGTGAGTGGACTGTGTGATACCTTCTGAAAATATGTGCTAAAAAATCTATCTGCCTTAAATTATAGGTGACAGACATTGTATCCCAGCAACATAAAAGTAACTAAGACAAAATTGGTACCAAAGAAGTGAAGTCATTGCTGTGACTTTACCTGAAAATGTGGTTTTGAAGCCTTTGGGATTGTTTTGTGGAAGGAGTTTGGATAGATCTGAAGGTGCTGGCTAGAGAAGCATTGGCAAGCTGTAGCCCAAGTTTGGGAGACTCTGGTGAGAGCTCAGAAGACCAGCATGCTAATAGAGTATGGATTAGAAAGACCTGACTCAAGAAGTTTCAGATGAGAAGGAGAAATGCATTGGCAATTTGTCTACGAACTGTTTATGCTGTGATCTGGAAAAAAGCCTATCAGCATTTTACCCAAATTCTGGATTCTGCCTGTAGCTGAGATAAAGGTGTTGAACTACCTAAACTGATAGAAGAGATTTCAAAGCATGTCAATGTTCTGTCTGTCATATGGCCACCTTTGTGGCTTTTAGCCAAGTCTACAGTGAAAAGCAAGAGAAAAAGAGCATAAGGGAATAGGGTTGATAAAGAGATTAGCATTAAAAATAACTGTAGATCTTAGAATCAAGACTGTAAAAAAAAGATGCCTTGAAGATGTCTCAGAAATCAACAAGAACTTACCCATTAAAAAATGGTAAAGCAAAGGCCTTTGTTTTTAAAAAGATGTTTGCCGGATATTCTACAGGCAACCTGCAAAAGAAAATCCCCAAAGAGTTAACCCATCTCAGAACTCATAGAATCAATAACAGTTGTCCCAGGGTATTGATGCAGCTAGTGGTAGAAGTTGGCAAAATCCAAGTGATGCTGGTTTCACAGGCCTGCGTAGGGCAGGAGGTGGGGTCTCATGGAGGCTTCCACATAAATTTCTGAGGAAGGCCTTGGAGGACAGGACGTTTTGCCCTGGGTGGACAACGAATGAACTCATAAAAGTCAAACCTAAGGTGCAGATCTGAGAAATTCTAAGATGCCAGAATCATGAATCATGCACTGTAAAAGACTACATGCTGTGAACAGAGCCAGTCAGAAGCAGAAGTCAGGGATGTCACAGCCTGAGTCTGTGATGTAGGAGAGAGGCCTCTCCAGCCCTGTGGCACTCCCAACTTACCACAGTTTCCCTCAAGTGTTGAACCTGTAAATACAGGATTCAAGAGAGCTACGAACTTTACCAATTACCCTGTTAAGTTTATAATTTGTTTTTGTTCAATTGTTTTCTATATTCTCATTCCTTCTTTTATGAATAAGAATGTTTACCACTTGCCATTATATTTTGAACGTATGTAACTTTCATTTGATTTTCACTGGGGTTCATATCTATCGGTTTGCCTTGAGTCTACTAGTAGAATGTGGACTTAGATTTTTTAACATTAGTGGAACTGTTAAGACTGACAACTCTTACAGAAGGATTAAATAGGAAAAAGATGAACATGAGTCCCATGGGGACCAAGAGAGAAACGTTACAGTATGAATGTCTCCCAAAAGCCTCATCTATTTGGATGCTCTTGGATAACTAAAGATATCAGGTAGTCTTTGGAGTTGGGTCCTGATGGGAGGAGCAGATCACTGGGGCAGGACCTTACTTGGCCTTCTGTCTGCCATGCCACAAAGAGCTTTTCATCAACTAGACCTCTGCAATGCAGGTCCACCATTGCAGGCCACACACAAATGGAATGTGTGAGACCATCTGGAACTGCAAGCTAAGATAAATTCATCCACCCTTAAGTCGGATGTCAAGTATTCTTGACAGGAATGAAAATAAAGTAGCTAAGACATTGTATTCTTATCTTAAATTTAATGCGAGACAATCATATATAGGGAAACAAGAGAAATATGTCATTTGGCATGTGTGTGTGTGTGGGGGGGCACATGTTTCTTCTACTCCAGTACTACCCAGTGTTTCAAGTGTTTCTTTACCAAAGCCACTCCACTGGACTCTGCACTGAACAAATAGCCCTTTCTGTGGATTCAAGATGCTTCTTCCTTCCTGAAAACAAATCCCTCCCCATCTCCCCATTTGTTCAGCCAAATTTCCACTTGTTTAAAGCATTGATTAATTGCAAGTCTTGTTTCACATTTTCTTTTTTTGGGCAGCAAAATCTTTTTTGAAGATATAAACCTAGTCTTTTGTTTCACAAGTTTTGCCTGTTAAAGAAAAAAAGAAAAAGATTTCCTCTTGAAGTATATAGTTCTTCATATTCAAATACAAATTAAGATATATTCTTTACATGACAAATGGTGTTTTTAAAGTTATCTGAGAAACTGCTGGAAGATCAAGACAAAAGAGTAGAAACTTTGCAGGAGAGTCACCTTCACTGATATTGGCAATTGCCTATGGTTCCTGTCTGAAAGATGATTCATGAAATGTACTGAGGTCACTTTCCTTTCAGAAGAGAGTGTGTATCTATAGCATAAGCAATACATAGCACAGAAGTGCTTCTGTATTTTTAGTACATTTAACTTTATTGCCCATTCTGAAAGATATTTTCCTGAGTTGTTTAAAATAACTTCTTTCTTACATTTTCTTTTTTTTCTATTAAAAATAACAGGACTATCTCCCAAGTTACTTAATTTAGATTTCTGGCATCTAATATTGTATAGAATTTCCAGCCTAAATATGATGCTTATTTTCTGCAAAAACCAATATAAAATCTGAATTGAAAAAATGGTATTTATTTCACCTCTAATGTTATTAACACTATTGAGGCAAGTTAAATATTATTTAGCTTAATGATCAAATATAATAAAAACTCCTCATGATTAATTAGCACATACTTAAATATAACAACTGCAGTAAGATTTTTCCTAAGTGTTTACTTGGGCTGCTTTGATAAATTAGAAGTTATATTCATCACAAAATATAATTCTCAATAATTTATTCATGTGTTTTATTTCTACCAAACAATATTCATGTGAAATGCTTTGGTTTACATATTTATGTGTTTTTTAACACTTAGAATATATTTCTTACACATTTTTGTTAAATGAAAACATACTTCATTATTTCAAACTAAGGCTTCTTATGTAATTTAGTATTGTATTCCCTTAATCTCTTCTTTTTCCTCCCCTTTTCATTGGTATATGTATATATGTACATGTGTATATCTATTTTATGTAGGTATAAGCAATATACATTGAATACATTAAGCATGAGATCTATCACTATCATCCTTTCATGTCTCCCTTTTTTATCTCTCCATTCCCTTCCTCCTACTTGTGTTGACTTCCAATATCTCACCCATATTATTTTCAAATATCCTGAATTCTGGATTTCGGATAATAGAGAAAGCACGTGATGTTTAACCTTCTGAGTCTGACTCATTCTGCCTAAATATGATCCTCTCAAATTGAATCCATATACTTACAAATACCTTAAATCTCTGCCTTTATAGGAGCATTCCATTGGGTACAAATATCACATTTTCCGTATCCATTATCTACTGATAGACATTTTGACATCTTCCATAATTTAGCTGTCATAAATTGTTCTGGTATAAACATAGGTGTGCGATTATCTCTGTTACATGTTGCTTTTCCCTCTTTTGGAAAGATACCCAGAAGAGATGCCATTGGATCAAATAAACTACTGATTTTCAGTCTTTTGAGGAGTCTCCACATTGCTTACTGTAGTGGTTGTACTAGTTTACAATCCCACCAGCAATGTAAAAATGTTCTCTTCTTTTCCGCGAAACCTCTCCAGCATTTATTGCACTTAACAGTTTTGGTATCTGCCATAGGCCTCGCTGGGGTAAGATGGTATCATAGTGACTAGTTTTGATTCACATTTCTCTAATGGCTAGGGATGTTCAAGATATTTTTCTTGTATTTACTGGCTGTATTTCTTCATCTGAGAGTAGTCTGTACATTTCAGTTGCTCATTTTAATTCAGTGTTTGATTTTGAGATTTTTTTTTTAGTTTCTTATATATTCTAGTTACTAATTTCCTATTTGAGGTGAAGGTGATTAAAAATATTGCCAAATTAACATTCTGTTGGTTCTCTTTTCAATTATTAATTGTTTTCTTCATAGTGAAGAAACATTTTTTAATTTGAAGCAATCTCATTTGTTGGTTCTGGGGCCAATTTCTTTTGTATGAGATGTACAAGTACCAAAGTCTTTACCCATGCCTACGTTTTCAAGAGTTTTAACTATTCTGTTCCCCAAAAGGTTAGGTGTTTTTTTCATTTTATTGATATATATGTATATAGATCTAGATAGATATAGATATGCAATATCTAGTGTTTATATTGAACTTGAATATTTGAGAATACACACACACACACACACACACACACACACACACACACACACACACATATATATATATATATATATATATATATATATATATATATATATAGTCAAAATTACAAACCCTTCCCCTCTTCCTTTTTGGTCCTTCCACACCCTCCTCTTCCCTATTCATTCCCACTGTCCTCCCTCATTTAGTTCTATGAAATGACTGTATTCTGGATTTTTCATATTAGAGAAAGTGTGTGACATTTAGCCTTCTGAATCGGACTCACTTCACTGAGCATGATTTCACTTCTGGTATTTAGGTCTCTAATCCATTTTGATTTGTTTTGTGTGATTTGTGATAGGTGAGTGTCTAGATTCATGTTCTTGCATATGGATAACCAAATCTTCCAGCACCACTTATTGAAGAAACTATCATTTTCCAGCATATGTTTTTTGCCCATTTGTCTAAGATCAAATAGCTGAGGGTACTTAAGGCCTTAATGTTGCCTCTGGATTGTCAGTTCTGTTCCCTTGCACAACTTATTTTTGAAATATATATATATATATATATATATATATATATATATATATAATTTAGTTTTTATATATAATTATATAATATAATTATACTATATATTATATAATATAAATATATAATTGCTGCTGCTTTGTGATATTTACTTGATATTTAGAATGATGATGTCACCTCTTTTTTTCTTTTACTCATTCCTGCTATGGCTATTCTCTATCTCTTCTGATTCTATATGAATTTTAAGATTTGTTTTTTGAATTCTGTGAAAAGATTTTTGTATTTTGATAGGCATTGTGTTCAATCTGTATTGTCAGTTTTGGCAGTTGAGCCATTTCAACGTTAATTCTGCCTATCCAGAAATAAGAGAGGCCTTTTCATTTTCTAATGTCCTTATCAATATCTTTTTCAGCATATATTTTTCTTTATAGAGGTCTTTCACTTTCTTTGTTAAGTTTAGATATTTAATTTTTTGAGTAGCAATTGAGAATAGTCTTTTAAATACCAGTCTGCTTGCTGCAGCATTTCAGAATACTTCATATGCATAACAATAATGAAATCATATCCAACCAGTGCAAAATTCATCTGAATTGTAACTATGTCCTATCTCAGAAGGTCTTTGTTACTCACATTGTCTCCAATTGCATACGTGTTTTTCATGTAATATTAGTCAGCTTTGTATTACTAAACTAAAATTTCTGAAACAGCAAACGTGTTAATACACAAAGGTTCAGTAAGATCACAGTTTTGGAGATTCAGAGTCATAACGACCGCGTTATTTCAGTTTTGGTGTGGGTACTTGATATTGGCCAAGCATCCCTGGAGCAAATGTCACAAGCAAAGTGGTCACATTTGTAACACAAGCACACAGAGCTAGAGGGAGGAGAGGTTTTCACCATGCTTTTTGAGAGCCTGGACCCAACATCCTAAGAAACTTCCTCAGGTTCTAACTCTCAAACCTCTGCATCCTCCCAAGAGCACCACCTTAGGGACCAAGTTTTTAAAAACATGGTCCTTGGGCACATGCAACATTTCAAATCACAATAAATGGATACTTCAAATTCTGACACCAATTTAATCTTATTTTAACTTTGTGATTTTTTTCAGCAATATCATTTTAGGCCTGGATTCAGTAAAACAATAGACCTGTGATAAATTACAGTTGATAAACTTGTCCTCATACAGATGCAACATTGTTCCATGTTTGCTAACAAGTTGGCTTCATTATTTCCCCTTTGTACTGACCTGTAGTGAGATTCTTTCTCCAGTAGCTTTCTGTCTCAATTTCTTCACCCTTTTACTCTATGGTTATTAATGTGGGGTACAGAGGAAAGAGCTCCCTCTAGACTTCTGATTAGTCTCAGTCGTATGTACGCACCCTTCCTCAGTTTTGAAAAGTGCAATTAAATCTTCTTTGGTTAAAGAAGGAATAGCCATAGCCCCGGAAAAAATTTACTGTCGTCGCTAGAGCTTTCTTACCATTCTCCCCAGCCTTCTCTGACAAAGCCAGATAGCAGAGGAAAGGCCTGTAGGTGGATCTTTCAGAAACCCCATGGAGGCTTCAATTTCCATTCGAATTCACACCCCGCTTTATCAATTCGTTACAATTCTTCAGCTCTCTCTTCTGAATGACTTATAAAGCCCATGGAAGGTTGCACTCAAGGTAAGCAAAAGTGTTTGTCCACTTTCTCGCTGAATGTGTGTCTCTCTCCCAGAATTTCCATTTATGTGGTTTTCCCGTAACCTCAGTTCTTTGGTCGGTTAAAAAACACATTAATAAATTTGTGACTACTCCATCCTTCTCTTACTGTAAAGGTGGAAAAAAATACACCGCTGCGAAATGAAACTGCGGGGCTTCTGTGCTCGGCTGAATTCAGCCGCTGTGACACACAGAGCTCGGCTCTCTGTGTAAGTGTACATTACAGATAACTGTTCTCGCAGTTCTTGCCTGTCATGGCAGCCTGAATTCTCCGGACTCAATTTAGCAACTTTGTGGAGACCAGTAGCTGGGCATTTTATACGACAACCCTGAACCTATTAGCAGTCTGCACGTGCTGCCCCTTCCCAGCAGGCATTTCTGCTTTGCCCATGTTCATCTGTTCCCCAGCGCTCACATTTACAAAGCCCTGCTCCTGACCCTCACGTGCTAATCCACCCGTAGTACCGCAAAGCTCTGCTTGCCCCATAATCAGCCTTTTCACACTTTTGGTATTCCTCCTTTCTGCCCCTTTTCTAAACTCGTTCAGCTACTTCTTAGGTTCTTCATCTCACCCCTCAATCCCTATGATGTACACCTGGCCTAGGGCCTAGACCTAGTAACCAGGTGTAGGGTCACAGAAGATTTACACTTGGACTATCTATACAGGTATAGAATCATGGGGGCAATTTTTCTTGATGTTGGTCATATTTTTGGCTCTTCCGGTATCCTTTTTTTGACCCAAAAGCAACTCCCATAGATTTTTTATGATTACGGTGTCTTCTATGACATTAAAAAATTTTAATTTCAGTTTGTACTGCATAAGACCAGAGTCAGCCTCTGATACTTCTTTTATACCCCCTGCAATCCTAGGAACCTATTATTTCTTCATTCAAGAATCTTTTAGGCTGATCCAGTTTTATACTAAGCAAGGCAGTGACAATATTGCTGCAATTTTAAACATATAGGAACCAAACATACTCCATAGATAATTTGGGATTAAATTGGCTTGTTATTAAGTGTTTATTGTGAGGAAACTCAGCTTTCCATTTAGACCCAACCTAAAAATACGGTCTTTTTGTTGCACATTGCGTGCCTACGAGCCAAGCAATGCTTTCCAGAGTTACATTCTGTGCATTATTCTTATGTAAAACTGACTTAATTATAATTTCTTAAACCCTTCATTTGAAAAAGATAACTAGATTAGAATCCAACCTGTTATTATACTTTCTTTTTTAAGATTATCTACTCTTCATTTCAATGATTGATTTCAGTGACTGGATTTCATTGACTGATTATCCCTGATGATTTTGGCTTTTATATATATTGTTTCTAATTTATAACCTGTTTAAGCAAAACTAAGGATAGAAAAGAAACACTATTGAAAACTTCAGGTCATATTAAAGATCTCATTTTCTTTCTGGATTTCTTTGCATCACTTTCCATCTTTCCAACTATAATCTTGACTGCTAACACACACACACACACACACACACACACACACACACACACACACACACACAGAGTCCTTTTCTCATTTGAAAGTTGACATTTAATTTCTGTGATGAGCTTGTTATTTTAAATTAGTTGAGTTGTCCGTGGATTATCATGAATCCATTTTAATAAGTGATAATGTTAAGAAAACTGCATGTTATAGAATTGTTTCAACTATCCAGAGAAAGTTGAAGATGCTTGATTTTTAAAAGCAATTTGATATTGAAAAATGAAAAACATTCCTTTGCTGTTAGATTTCCACTAAAAAAGTAACATAGATTTTAAACTATTTTGATTCATTCTAAATTCTATAATTGAAAATTCTCTGAGGTAAAAAAGAATAGATATTTAGGGAGCAGGTAGAAATCATGACATAACTTGGAAGAGCTAAAAAGACTAAGTGTGAGATATGTAGCAGAAGTGGGTATCTGACTTGGGATAGAGACTATTTCAACTAGTTTCCCAAGATGCTGATTTTTAAATATCTGCTAAATCTGGAAATAAACACATTTTGAATTCTTAAATCACACATTCCTTTCCAATAAAACTCTGAAATGTAATTTCTCTTTTTAATAGAGAATATAGTTATTATTATTTGCCATCAGAGATGACGATTATTTTGATTCAAAATTGTGGTGGAAAATTTGGATTTGATTTAACAAGGTTTTTTTCTTAACTGTGCTTAGTAGTGCATATATGTTCCATAATTAAAAATAAATCATTTTAATGTTTTACAAATTGCAGAAATGCTGGATATAGAATGATATTTCTTTGGCTAATAAGCAAATGGCTTAACATTTTTCTCACTCATCTATATGGTTCATGCTTTCCCTGATGTTATTATCAGTCTATCATCATTTACTGAGAAGTAATATACATTCAATAAATGTATGTTTAATAAATAAAATGGTAGGCAGTGTAAATTTAATCCTGCTACCTTCTTTCTCTTATACTCCGTAATGTTTTCTCAGAGAGGTTCACTTACTGCATTTCAAGTTACAAAGGTACTGCTTCACAACCAGTTTGGAAATGTGTACTTGAAGTTCTTTTAATATGTTTTCTTTTGTTATTTAACCATAATATTTAAAGTAATCAAAGAGATCCAAACTTTTATAAAATTACACTGTAAGAAATGAAAAACATAAATTAATTAATTTTATTTTAGTACAGTTATAGTCTGATATATACCAAATGTCTTCACTTTTTTCTATAAAATAAATTTCATTACAATTGCTAGTTTATATATACAGCTGTTTTCCTTATGTCATTTTACTAGAATAAGTAAATAAAATATTTAGCAAAGAGGTCCTGCACACTAAAATCTTATACAGCAAAGTTGCGTACTCGGTCTAATGTTAGCACAAAATAGTATTTGAATACAAAACAATGGATATGCTTACAAACATTGTGCACATTGCCAAATATTGTAATAAGCAACTGTAAAGAGGTAATATTTTATGTGTTTACTAAAACAAATTTTTAAATGTTTGTGGACAGACTTGAAGCTGCTTATAAACTTGAAGTATCAGAGCTTGCATTTTTTCTAGTTCAATAAAAGACTATACTGTTACTGTAAATGAAATTGCAGTGTTAAGACTGATGCTGATGTTAGGTTCCATTTAATTAAAGAAACTTTGATTAAAAGATCAGAGACAGATTTTAAACTGTTTAGAGCACACCCTTGGTTTAATTATCTTAATGAAATGTGGTGAATGGATTTGTTATTTTAAATGTGAGGAGATTGAAGTATCACAAGAGAAAAGCTTACCAACATCCTTATTTTACTTTCCCCTTCATTTGGCTTTGGAGTAGATCTGATCTGGTCTAAAGTATCAAAGAATTTATAATCATTGCTTAGGCCCATCTGAGAATAAAAATAAATGAACCTGAAGTTGCAGAACCAGAGCAATTTTTTTTGTCTAGATAATGTATAGATTTATTCTAGTTACTTATCTAAGAACTGTCTGATTACAAACGGTTTTACACTGTAGTATGCTTAGAATTTAATTCTACAATTTATATTTTTTGTTCTTTATCTTACTGATATGGAGATTTTTAAAATGTGCATATTAAACCAACATCATTTTGAGAAAACTATATACTCCAATTCAGCAGCCTACAACATCATTTCAAGAAGAAAATCATCTTTCGTAAATTTTAAAAAAACAAAACTATGGCAAGGAATTTGATTGTGTTCAAATGGGAGAACATCTTACTGTGTGTATAGCCACAAAAGACAAAGTTTCATTATTAAGAACAAAATAAAATTAATAATAAGCAAAGTGTACATAATATATTTCACTTTAAAAATCAAAAAAAATGTGTCAAAATTATCAACTTTCTTAAAATTTCCCTTTTTAATAATCAATTACAAAGTATGGGAAATTGATTTCATTTCAGAATAATTAATGAAGCTTTTCAAAAAGAACTGCGCCTAGCCCCCAAATCCATAGCTACTGCCTATACATAATCGGTTCAATGCACAGCAGGTGTGCCTTAAGTGAATCTATATGCAACAGGGTTGAGCAACTCAGCTGTCTGCATCAACCATGTATGGTCATACCAAAACAAAGAAAACAAACCAACAAAGCAAAACTGCATAGTATTCCATTGTGAATAAATGCCACATTTTGTGTATCCACTGGTCTGTTGATGGTTATTTTGGTGCCTTCCATATTTTTGTTACTGTTAGTTGTGCTGCTGTAAACATGGGTATACATATATCTCTGTTATGTGTTGTTCATCAATAAAGTCCAGTAGAGTGGAGGCTTTTGCAGGCAAATGGAAGAAACTAGAGAGCATCATGCTTAGTGAGGTAAGTCAGAAGCAGAAGGTGAAACATCGAATGGTCTCTCTCATATATGAGTCCCAGATAACAACTATTATGGAACTTATGATGAAAGACAAAGTGAAAGAAGGGAGTAGGGTGGGGGAGGAAGGAGGGTGGGGAGGGACAAAAAGAGAGTGGGAAAGCCTTTGTCACCTTGACAAGATACGTATGTGCACAGAATGCTCAACTCCATTGTAAACCTTGAATTTTGCACGTATACATATCAATAAAATGTGGGGAAAGAAAAGCAAAACTGTTTTGGGAAGCAATTGATTCCAAAGCTGGTAATAATACCGAAGTTCTATTTTTTGTTTGTTTGTTATTAGCCGATGTCTGTTCTTTCTCCAATCACATGACAAGGTCCACCTTAGTTGAAACCTCAAACATATTAAAAGATATCCTCCCATCAACATGACTGTCAGTTTCTTGTTTGCAGATTTTGCATATGCTGATTTTTGTCAAAATCTTGCCTGTCACCCTTCATCTTGTGCGATGTGCCAATTTCCTTCTTTTTTACTTTTTTCCAGTAATTGCAATTTAACTTCTGTTTGTCTCACATGTTCCTCCTAGGTCGCTTTTCTGTACCTAAGACTTAGTTCTGTTTATTTTTCTCTTCCATCACATGGACAGTTTCTCCTATCATAAGAGTTCCAACACTAAAGTTCAATTCTTTCTTTTAATTCTCTTCCTATACTGAAAATTCTGTTGGAAATACTCTGTGTCTAACTTTTATCATGGCTAAATTTCAAAATTATTCAAGATAATTTTGATAGCAAAATAATATGTACATTCTAAACACAAAATGAGATAAAATATTCATGAAACTGTGGTAATCCATGTACACTTTGAAAATGTGAATGAAAGTAGAAAAATTTTGTACAATCAATTGACATACTAAATCTCTGTGGAATGCTAATTGTAAGCATTCAGAGATTAATGCCCTTCTGGCATAGAGGATCATGCTAAACCTAGGTATATTTTGTTTTCTAAAATTAGAGACATGGAATGACTTTGGTGGTAATTTAATGTGATGTCTGTAACCATACATGTATATATATTTTTGGATGCTTATGATCACATTGCTTTGAAACAAATAGCTGTAGAACCCAGTGGAGTACAGATATAAAAAATAATTCCATGACATATAAATATATAAATTGACCAGACCAAAAAAGATTGTAGAGAATGTACTTTCATAATTAACTAATAAATGAGAGAGTACAATAATGCATGCATCACTTTTATTGGACCTTGATTTCAAACTTAAAAATCATAAAGTGTTGCTAGGATGAAGTGTCCTTATTCTTTTTTAAATTAATGGGTTAACTGCTCAAACTATATTGGAGGTCTCTTTTTTGTTAATTGATTTTCCTAATAATGGCTAGTAGATATGGACTGAAGATTTTAACAACATTGTGTCTACATTTTTACCCTTTGGAGCTTGTAGTGTTTTACATTTGATATCGGACACATCTCTTCCTGGTTTTAGTACTGCTTATTCTCCATTAAGATTCGGTTTTTAAAATCTGTTAAAAAAAAAATACCCTTGGTGAGTTTTTCCTTGAAAGCTTCTACCACCAAACAAAAAATTCTTTCAATTTCATAACACATTACTTTATATGTTTTAAATACTAATTGCAATATATACATCACTATATTTGCTAATTTAATTTCAGCGTTCCAAGCTTTCCTATATATTGTTTTAACATAGGAATCGCATCTATATTTTGTAACCCACTTTGTTAGTGTGTTCTTAGAATATAATCAAATGTTTGAAATATTTAATACTTATGAGTTTCTAAATTAAAAATGAAGCTATTGGCGTGGATATATACAACCAATATGCCATGAATCTTTTTTATGTGCTTGGCATTGTTCGAAGGATTCATTATACTGAAGTATAATTGAGATGTATTTTAAGAAGGGTCATTATATAGAATTATGTCCATGTGTGCATATTACATTCAATGAGTTTTTATGTACAATTTGAGTTTTAGACAGTGTTGATACAACAGATACCTAAAGTTTCACACAATGACAAATCAAGTTATTCATTTATGTACATTTACTATTTTGATGAATGTTTACTGATATTGTGATTTTTATAAATGTAATTTAAAATTACATTGTCAGCCTTTTAATCTTTCCCCAACTTTGTTAATTAAGTAGCGTTCATTTCTTTAGGCTTTAAAATCCTTTACATATTGTTCAAATGGAAGCAATTATAATATCCATTAGCTGTCACTTAACTGACACCAATACTGTGATGGTAACAAAATACCGATAAAACTTCTGTTTGACCTTCAATCAATCATTATGATTGACCTATTACATTTAAATAGTGACTTTCTATATATTAATGGTGTACTAGCTGTGACATTTAATTACTGATGATAGAATATTGAAATTCGAACTAAATTATTTTATAACTTAATTACACCTGCTGGAGGTGCTTAAAGAAAATGTATAAATACATCTTATAATCATGGAAATAGATGATCATATTTTTCAAGAAAGATAAAAAAGTTCATGACTATTTTTCTAAAAAGATACTTAAAATGATTTGCAGAGTATTTGTAGGCTTTAGTTATTTATTAGTACATGACAACCCCCCCAAAAAAATTAAAATATCACTTGCTGTCTTAAAGTAGTATTCTTTATTGTTTTATAGTTCTTGTGTGTCAGGAATAAAAATGTGGCTTGTTCCAGTCTTCTGTTTTTAAACATTTACATAGTATAGTCATCATCAGTCAGAGTTGCTGTTTTACATGTAGAATTGACTGGGAAAAGAACCACAGTAAAAATGAAATGAAACATTATTAACACACCTGGTTGGTGGGATACAGAAAGGAGGAGCTTGGTTGAGATAAACTGTGACTGATGGTTATTTAATCAGATAAATTAAGTCCTATTTTTAGTTACATTATCAACAAAGACAAAATAATATACATGAGCTTACTATATACTTACATCTGTGTTTATCTTACATTTTTATGACACTTGACTTATGTATTGCTCTTCTCATCATTTCTATTGGATATTTTTTATTCTCAATTCATTGTTGGGAACAAAAAAGAAATAAAAAAGTGAATTGTTGCTATACTTATAGACATTACAGGCAAATTTTGATTGGAGGATATTTCAATGTATGTCACCCACAAGCGTGTGTCAGATCATGTTACAAGGTCAGGCTGTATGCAAAGATAACAGATATCTGTGCTTCTATTCTGATGTTTTCATTCATTTTCAGTTCACAGAAAATTAAAGATTCACATGAGTTCAGTATAGAAAGCAAACAAAGCCTCTGGGAACGTGGTTGTAAATAAAACAGAAACAAACAAACAAACAAAGTAAGGCCCTGATATTGTTATGTTTTGGCAGCAAGGTGACCCTATGCACACTGCACGTGAATGGGCCACATCTCAATGCTGCTGTTAATATAACGTTCTAATGTGGTCAGAAAGAATTGTCGTGGATGTGGGCTACTGAACAAAACATATTTAAAGTAAAATGTGAGGACAGCACATCAATCAGTGTGTTATCTTCTTGTGTTCATTTTGTTACAAAGTTCTCCCAAATACAGCATTGCCATGTGGACAGTGAAGATATGTGTGCCTTAAGATTCACTGAAGATAGAACCATAGTGCTTCCAAAACTTACTACTTTATAGCTTCAAGACTCAATTGTAAATATTTAATTTTTAGAAAGTTTCTATTTTTCACATTAATCATTATTGTCATTACTGCTTAGGATCAACAGGTTCTGAGCAATATTGAGATAAAGCAACACAAAGGAGAGACATAATGTGTACATATGTTTTTGCACCAGAGATTTGCTTCAATCACCTGTGGTCGTCTCTTCCTTTGGGATAAAGTGGAAGTGAGAGAGAAAATATATTTCCAGCAACACACTGTGTGTGTGTGTGTGTGTGTGTGTGTGTGTGTGTGTGTGTGTACATGGATGAACTTTTTCTTTTAGATTTTTGATCTCAGTGGTCAGTAATATTTCCTTTGATACTAATTTCCTACACACACTCTGCTTTAAGGAAAACCTTTGATTTTTTTTTATGAACAGGGCTTTAAATTTAAATTTTAAAGTAACTTGCAAATAAATAAGGCTAAACTTAATATATAGATAGATAGATAGATAGATAGCTATTAACGTTTTAAATAAAAACAAAATGTAACAAAATTTCACTGTATTCCATACTGTCATCAACTATTTAAAAGACCTTTAAATGGCCTTAATCATGTACTCATTAGTTCAAGGATCTGATTAGACAATTTTTTTTAAATTGGGTGTAAGGGCATTTCATTTGATAAAGAAAATTATCAGCGATGCAAAACGCTTGTGCTAACAAAGGGGTAATTAGAAGCTACACTAGTGCTAATGTAGTTCCCCAGGTGACATGCAGAGCATACTTAATGATAGAAGACCAGGGAGCGGGTGGGGAAGACTTGCAGAAACAAGTGGGCAGCATAGAACTTGAACAGGATACCATTAGTCAGAAGCCTTACATTTAATATCCCCCTTAACAAATTCAAATTGATTAATAAATAATGAGCTCTTTTTTTCCTATCCAGAACAGAAACTGCAGTTACAGTTTTAATAACATTTAATATTCTAATAATTAAAAATTGTAAGAACATAAAGATTAATATAACAAAGTTTTGTACTGTTTCTGTATGCTAACATAATTTGCTAAGCCTCGTTATTTAGTTTGAGCAGATTAGAAACGCAATAATAAAATTATTTAGAGGCTGGAAGAATGGCTTAGAAGTTAAAGCACTTGTGTAGCAAGCACAAAATCACGCACTAAGTACCCAAGTTCAATTTCCCAGCACCACAGAGGCCTGATGTGGTGGCTCATTCCTATAATCCCAGCACTTGGAAGGCTGAAATAGGAGGACTGCTATGAATCCAAGCCCAACCTAGGCTCCATACTGGGCTCTGGACCAGCCGGGTCTGCAAAGTGGACCTTGTAGCAATAAATAAATAAATAAATAAATAAATAAATAAATAAATAAAATTATTTAGCATGACATTTTTATAATATTAAGAGCATAAAATTATTTTGTGTTTTTTTCTCTTTTGGGAATATGATTTGTTGAAAATATTTTAAAAATGTGAATATGAGCATTACCATTGTTCCTTGACAGATAGAAAAAGACTTTAAAAACTTCATATCATCTTGGAATTATTTTATGTCCATTATTCCTTAATTGTTCAATTTTTTCTTGTCTTAATGTAATTTCAGATACAATTAAGTCAGTTGTATTTTTACATACATGCAATTTAATAGTTTGGTGTGTGTTATGTTAACTTGAGTTATAAATCAATACTATATTTTGTAAGAAACTATATAAATGTTAATACCTGAAATTAAAAATGTCATATCAGGTTCAATTTTTAACTTTTCATATAAGAATATTTCACAGAGAACACAGTGAGGAGCTAAGATTGATCATAGATAAACTCAACACTCAGAGAATTCTATTTCAATTTTTGGAAGGTGATACAGACGTAGACCCGTATAAAACAATGATTTTTTTTGTGTGGTCGATACAGTAATCAAATTTCTACAGAGATTGCTTTGAAATCATGACATAAATACTAGCACATTATGTATGATACAAGTAGAAATAAACTCTAGAAATTAACATCTGCTCTACAGCAATAACTTTTGACTTCAGAGATGGAGACTGGCCATGTGTGAGGAAAGGACAAAAAAAAAAAAAAAAAAAAAAGTCAGGCAGAAACGCTGCAAGAGACATCAATTATGGTCTGTGTGAATTAGAATCCATAACTGTATTGGTAGTTTTATGTCTAGTGGCACTCACGGTCTGTATTAATTTCATATAAGCAAAGGAGTGGAGTTGAGGTCAACAAATAAGATGCCACATTTGTATATAGAAAAAGAAAACAAATCCACAGAGTCCAGATTCATCGTCTCTTAGAATTAGTGTTTTAATTCCACACAAAATTAATTAACAACAAAAATATCTAAAGTTGAATTTGTATGCGATGAGAAAAAATGCCAGCCAGAAGGTCACGTACAATCTAATTAATGTTAAAAAGAATTTTCCTCCAGACAAAAATACTTTGACAGAAATGGAAAATAAACAAATCTCTAAGGATGGAATTTCCCATAATGTTCCTCTTAAAGAAGAAAAAGAGCTTCTTCTCAATAAAACTTACCAAATGATCCTTTCCAACAAATTGCTCTTTGAGGTTACTTAGTAGGAAAATATAATTAACTAATAAAGGACATTTCCAATATGTATTTTTATGTTTATAACTTTCCAGAGCTCCATATTTCTATGCAAAATAATATATACTCATTATAAATCAACTTGAAAATATAGGTAAAAACTGAAATAATTTTAGTTTCAAAATCCATAGATATGTCCTGATGTTATTAATTTAGCATATATGTATGTATTACATTGAAAATATTTGCATATTTTTACATATTACTTAGAAATGTGTTAGTTTTATGTCATTGGCACACAATACTTGACATTCAGAAGTAAAAAGAGAAGTTTTTATACGGCTCATGGTTGTAGAGGATTCAGTCCATGGTAGGTTGGCTCCAAGGCAAGAGCATGGTATAAGGGCATGTCAAAGTAATGATGTTTCGATCATAGCAGCTAATTAGCTCAGGAAAAATGCTAAAGAAGAAAGACTGGAAGGTCCACTTGTGGTACCAAGGATCACACCTTTGTGAACCACCTAGTCATCTTTTATCACAAATAACTATCATAAACTAATGGTCATATTCTTTGCTTGTGAAGTTGGTTGATTGTAATTTTGTTTCTGTTTTTTTTTCCTTTAATAGTGATTGAACAAAAGCCCTACATAATGAGAAACAACCCTAATTGTTTATTTTATTTTGCATTAGTTTTTATTTTGAGTCAAAGTCTCACAAAGTTCCTAACACTGGACTCTACCTAAAAATTTCTCTGCTACTAGAGTACATGGAATAACTCTAAAACCATAATACTATTTTATCATTTTCTAAATTTAGTTTCTTTTCTAAGTAATTGTTTTATCTACACACGTAGTCATATTATTTGAGTAAAAAACTAAATACATTCGTGTCACTCTACTGCTGAACTGTTTGCTTTAAGTTGTCTAAAAATGTCCAGGAAAGGTCTGTTGTTACTTGTTTCTTCAACCTCATTAATAGTACTAGGTATGTCTTGTTACTTCTACTGAATAATTCAATCTGTACCTTGTGTGGAAATGTCACAATTTGGTAAAAAATACGTGTAAATTCGGTGGATGGTCATCCTCCTCAGGGTCATACCACGTTGCAACCTGCAACTTAGGTTTGGTGCCACATGGTTTGTTGCTACGTTTGTACGTGAAACAAGGGCCAAGTGCCACAAAAAAAAAATAAATAAATAAATAAAAAAAGTGAGATCAATCTTGGAAGGATATTACATTTTAAAATATAAAATTGGTAACATTTCCCCTTTCCTTGTTTCACAATGCCTTTCCTCTTTGGATATCCTTTCCCCGTAATATATTTGACTGATCTGTTAACTTATCTTTAAAGTTTCCACTTAAATGCTATTTTCTCAGAGAATTTCCCAGATTTCTAAAGCTAAAATATATCTGCCAACAAGACTTTCTCAAGATCCTGCATAATTTTTCCTCATGGTGCATAGTGATTCATAAACCATCTTTATTTCATTGACTACTCTGTTACCCCTATTTGCCCCACACGGAGCTCCATAGAGGCTTCAATATTGTGATTTTTTTTCCGTGTTTCTCCAAGACACCTGTATAACATAGAACGGCTACTCAATAAAATATTTAGTAGGTGGTGAATATTTTTATAGGTGATTTTTGTTTTGTTTGCTCAGAATTTGATTTTCTGTGCTGTTTTGGCAACAATGAATTAGAATAACCTTAAAAAACCCACAGTTTTTTTTTTACAGTACTTCTGGTTTATAAAAGCAACAACTTGAAAAAATAACTATGGAAAATTCATTTTGACATCAGCAGAGTAAACGCAGGGGATATGGATTTTTATTCATTAGATATTTAAATCACAGTGGAGATTTTTTTACTTGCCAGCTATTTCAGTAAGAAAATAGTGATTGAGAAGAAAATATATTTCTTCATCCAAATTGGGATCTGATAGAACTCATGAATTACTCAAGCGAGGGCATTTGTGCCCTATGCTGTGGACAGACTGATCTATGGTTATTCCTTTGTTGCCACCGTGGTAGTGAATTAAAATGCACAAGTGGATACTTAAGCTTTAAATTGCTAGCGTACCTCTGGAAAATTGTAAAATTTCTAGCTTATTTATGCAAAATAAAGATTATCTCGGACGTGGAAGTTAAATTTATTAGCATTTCACAGACGATCAGCACTCAAGGTGAAAAATGTGTCTTTCTAAGAGATTAGTAAACAGTATGTATTCCTCAGACAAGGATACGCATATCATTCCTGAGGCCACCGTCAAGGAGAACAGCGCAAGGAAAGCAGCTAGGTCTGGCAGTTAACAAATGAATAATTTATTTATAGTGCTTTGGGAATTTCAGTCACAGAAGATTTTTTTTTCTTTTTTTAAAGAAGAGTAACTTCTTTGCACATACATCTAGAGAAATAAGTTTTATAAAACTAATTTTAATAATGTTTCTGCAGAAGTACAAATAAGATTTAACAATAGAAATGAATTAAAATGGTCATCCATTATTGATACCGAATGTATTACTTGATTAGGAAGTGAGCAGAAATAGTTTCCAAAGACGCCGCCATATGAATAGGGATGTGTCAGTAACTCTCAAATGACTGGGACATTCACCCATGCTTCATAAAAAATGCACAGCTATTTAATTCCTGACAAACTGAAATATTAGCAATATACACTAGAAAAAGAGGCAAGTCACTCAATAATGAATTTTAGTTTATTAATTTTTAATATAATTTATCAGAGATACATTTGTAGCAAAATATTTGTCACTGAAACTTAAAATTTGTCTAAGAATTTATTAAAAATTTACAGATACTTCTCCTTAGAGGAATGTTTACATGAGACGCTTATTAAAATTACTTAAAAGTAACTGACAGCTAAAACTAAAGATAAATCCTTTGAAGCATTATTATTTAAGTAAAAATAATCATTTTGAATCATAGTAGCTTTCATCTGATTATCAGGACTTTACATATTTGTGCAATTTAAATGATTTTAAGTTTTAAAAGTTTGAATTAACACCTAGCTACCCTTACTGAATCACATGAGTTTACTTTTCAGTGGTTTGTCAGGAGAGTAGAGAAGTTAATGGATGTGTTCCCAGAGACTTAATTTAACACAACATAAAAATTATACCCATAAATCAGTATATTCAAAAGAGAGCACAGGTAAAATGCAAGTACTGAGAAAAGAATAAAGCAAATGAAGATATATATATATATATATATATATATATATATATATATATATATATATGCATACTAATGAAACCACAGTACAGATTTAATTTTTTTTCTTCAGCTAAAACAAGACAATAAGGACAGATTCTTATTTCTCAATGCATGAATAATTATGCTAGTTGTTTAGTGCTTTTTCCATGACATGCATGGCCAGATGTTGAACGTTCATTTTTATATTTCTGGTTGTAACTTGTCTGTCATTTGTGCCTCAAGAAATCATATGTTGGAAGGTTGGAACTCAGTTTCATAGTGTTTCAGTGCTGAAGTATTAAAATGCTTGGCCTCGTTGGAAGTAGTTAGAGGACTGGGGGAGGGGGAGGGTGCTCTTGAAAGAGATTGAGTTAGTTCACAAGGGAATCCTATACGTTTTTGGGAAAGTGAGCTATGACAAAAAGGTAGGCCTGGCGCTACATGATTCTTGGGCTTCCTTTACTACTTTGGGCTCTTTCTCTTTGGGACACTTTGCCACTGTAATGCTACTCATTGATGGAGTCTCTTAGCACAGACTGAGCACATGGGGTACTGATCTTTCACTCTCAGAATCTGAAACTGTGAATTAGATTACTGTCTTTTTGTCATAAAGTACCTGGTTTTAGGTATATATTAAAGCAATGAAAAGTTAACAAAAGTAATCATTCTCCTGAAAATTCTTATTTACTATTCATAGAATGCAAATCTTTAAAGAGACACAAAATGTTTTTCTATTTGGGTAGAGGGCATAAATATTAAAAATGTAAAGAAACTAATTTATTTATTTGTAGTTATTATTTTTAGATAAATATTAAATTGATCTCAAAATTCACTCAATCAAATGTTTATGATTTTAGTGAAGAGTAGAAATACTTGGAGATAATCAAACTATGTGTCTCATTTCATTGGCCCTTCCAGTGTTGTTGGAAAAGAAAAAAATAATCAAACAAAAATAATAGCAGACTATTAAAATGCGTCTAAAACTATAAAATACTATGTAAAATCAGGGGTTTCTGTGTTTTGATTTA
Source organism: Ctenodactylus gundi (assembly GCA_004027205.1). NCBI lineage: Eukaryota > Metazoa > Chordata > Mammalia > Rodentia > Ctenodactylidae > Ctenodactylus > Ctenodactylus gundi. The sequence goes on from PVKB01000390.1 coordinate 744,998, forward strand.
GGTTTTTAGAATGCATGATTGAGGAATTTATATATCACAAAGGTAAACATAGAGTTGTCAACTAAAGGAATCAGACAAGAGCTTTGTTATTTGAGAAAGAATTACATGCCTCTGTTTCAACGAGAAGAGCAAGTGTTGGAGGATTTGTTTTTCTGAACATTGGGCAGCAGCTTGGAAAGAAATGAGTGATGTATAAAGGATGCAAGAATAGATTGTGGAGTTTCCACTATGGTGGAACCTGCACCTACATTTTGGAAGTTTCAAATTTGTAGTAAGATCTCTGAGAGGTCCTTGAAGACACAGTTAAGAGACAAGTAAGGAGACGATTATTTGCATTTATTTTTATATCAAGACCAAAGTTTAGATGCAGGTGAGTGGAGTAAGAAGTGTGAAGCCAAAGGTGAGAAAACAATTAGGAGAAATTGTAAAAAAGCTATGTCCACTGCCCGTCTCTGAGAAGTCTTGGTGAACCTGGAGCAAATTGAATGGATTTGAAGTATGTTTTGAAGTTAGTTCAAAGTTAGTGTGTGTAAAGACTATAACAGTAATTAGAAAGTGACTGGTGGATTAAAAGCTAAAGCAGCTTATTTTGTATGAACGTTTGCTTGGTGTCACTTTTTCCTTGACTGGAAAGATAGAAGAAAAAAATTACCAATCATATTTAAGCATAGTTCATTTAATGCCCATTGAGATATGTGGTACAAATGTCTTGTGCTTGGAGACTGGTTAGGGCTCAGAGAAGGATTTTGAACTCAAAAAATATTAAATATATTCAGCAAAGCTTCTATATTCAGATGCACTAGCAATACAGCATAACCTAGACACAGGGAAGAGACAGGGAACAGGAATGGGGTAAAGAGAAATTCTGCAGCCACATTGCCAAACTACTACCTGTAGACCAAATTTAGGTGTCGCCTGTTTTGGTAAATGTAGTTTTATTAACTCACAGCCATGTTTATTGGTTTATATATTGTATCTCGCTCCTGCAGTGTTATAAAGGACGTTGCTGTAATCAAAGCAATATGGCCTCCAACTCCTGAAATACTTGCTATCTAATTCTCTACATACGCTGTTTTCTGAGCCCAGAACAAACACTAGAAAAACTTAATGCTTGATAATTGTGTAGAGGAATATTGTATTTAAAGATGAATAAAGAAGATAAAGGGGGAAAGGAAAGAAAAAAGAATAGGAAAATGAAGAATAAAGAGACAGAGAAAGAGAAAAAAGAGCAAGAAAATAGACAGTGGAAGACAAAGACAGAACTAAGTCATATGCAGTGAGCTCTATTTAGAGGTTGTAATTGTCAGTTTGGGCTTCATAAACATATATTGTAGGTTATGTAGTTAGAGTGCAACACATTTGTTTTTTTTACATTCTGGAGCTGAGGAGTCCAAGGTCAAAGTGGTAGCAGACCTAACCTCCGTAGATGACCTCTCCCCGGTTCCTACGTAGATACCAGCTCTGTGATCACATGGCAGAAAACAGAAATATTAGAAGCAGTGTGCCTCATTTATAAGACCTGAACCTTCACTAACTAATTACCTCCAAAGGCCCCAGATCGAGATTCCCATCACAGTGCGGATGATATTTTATTATATTAATTTTGGGGAGATACAACCATTAAATCCACTGCAATATAGGTTCGAGTTTTTGAAAAGCTTAAATGTCAAAAGGAGAATGTGCGTAAAGAATTTAACACTTCCTTCAATACCAAGAATTTCATAACTATATATATATATATATATATATATATATATATATATAGTAAATGTATTAAAATATTAAAGTAATTGCTAAAATAAACATCTCTTTGTATTAAATATAGATTAGAATCTCATCCAGTAAATGGTTTCTAACAGAGATCAATCTCTGTGGCAAACTTTGAATAGAAACTGAGAGCAAAAGCTAAATTAATGAGGTGTGGTAAAATCTTAATTCACAACATCTGCCAAGAGAAGAAAACAGGATTTAAGGAACAAATTTGTGGTATTGGAAATTGTTGTTTTAAAAAGTTGTAAAACATTCACTTCACTTACACTATGTAAAAAAGCAAATACAATACTTCCCACAATAAAGGTAAGTAAAATATTGTTTCTTTGTAATCTTAAGAAATTTGAGATAAACATATAACATGTAACCTCAAATTCAAGACATGACTAACTACCCCGGTCTTAACTGTAAAAAAAGGGTGAAAGCTAGAAACCTGTATGGCATCAAACAATAAAGTAAATTACTAAAGGTCAAATGGCCATTAAGTTATAAATTTGAAATAGTGATGGCTGCAAGCCGGGAGTGGTGGCACATGCTTATAATCCCAGCACTCAGGAAGCTGAGGCAGGAGGATTGCAGTGAGTTCAAGGCCAACCTGAGCTACATAGAGAGAGTCTGTCTCAAAAAATAAGAAAAAAAGAAAGATACACCTCAGTTTGTTTTTCATCACAGCAGAAAATTATCTTTTCCCTCCCCCACTCTTGTACTAGAGATAAAATCCAGGGCCGCCACAAGACCTGCATCCTCAACACACACTATTGTTGGGTCTCACTAAGTTGATTAAACTTGCATATAACATTATATATATATATATATATATATATATATATATAATTTATACTAATCCCATTTTGGTATCTATCCAAAGGAAAATACCCTAGGAAACTGAAGAGACACCTGTACTTTGCCGTTTATTGCAGTATTATTCAAAAGATCCAAAATATAGACACAATCTACTACAAGAGTCTACCAGCTGATCAATGAATAAAACAAATTAATATGTGAGCAATGAAACATTATTAAACCATAAAATTAATTAAGTCTTGACAATTTCAAAAAAAAGTAGGTGAGCATAGAGAATATTCTGAAATAAGTCAGTCACATAAAGACAAATATTTCAAAATCTTACTGATAAGATGGAAGATAAAACAAAATCTTAGAGTAGAATATTTATTTCCCTGCACTAGGGAAGTTGTGGAGACAGGTAGTGGAAAGAGACAAGATTGTTAATGGGCCTGGGATCTAGTTACCTACTGTGACTGTTGAAGGGATTTTGTCAATTTGAGGAAATTAAGAATCACACCTTCATTACGATTAGAATTTGCGAACCACCCCTAGAATGAAAATCAAGAATTTATCTGGATTAGAGTGTGAGTGATTTGTGGGCTGGCCAATGAGGAAAGCGCACCCACCCAGATGTGGGAGGGCCGACTAGAACTTGAAGGACATAAAAGGAGGGAGGAGGCCAGCCTCTTACAGCTCTTCCTCTGGAAAAGCTCTGGGCTTCGCAACTGTCTAAAGACACCAGCTTGCTACCCATTGCAGATCGCCAGCACAGATTTGCTTCAGTCTCGACTGCCATTGCTGCTCTTCAGTCGCGATCTTCAGCTTAGGTCTTCACCGGAGATCTACAGCAGATTCTCACCCCACCGGCTGTTTTGTAGTCCCAGATGGGAGATCTACTTCACCCCTGAGCAGCCATCTTCGACCACCTCTATTCTTGGACTTGTAAGCCTTCCTAATAGACTTTTCTGTGATAAAATCTGTAAATTCTGTCTTTTGAAAGAACCCAAACAAATACAGCTAGAAAAAGTACTTCCTAATATTTTGTAGCACAGTATAATAAATATACTTAATAATTGTCTGTTTATAAATAGATATTAAGTATTTGACTGTCCTTAACACAAATATGTCAGTAATTTGAGGTAATGAATATAGCCTTTACTCTGGTCTATTACTACTAGCCACTGTATACTTGTTTTGATATATCACACTCTCCTCCACAGAGGGTCTTCCTTTTCTAATTAAGGCAATTGTCTAAAGAAAAAAAGTACAAAATATACAATGAATTTTATAGCAAGCAAAATAAATTGTAGAACAATCAAATGATGGAGGTAATGACATGTAAAGTAATAAAATATATAAATGAAGTTTATAACCATTCAAAGTGTAAATACAAATACCATACAAGTGAATGAAAAGAAAATAATGAACTAGTCAGTAGTAAACATAATGAAAAATTATATGAAACAATCAAAATCTCAAAATAAACCAAGCAAAACCGATAGGAGAGAAAGCAAAACAACATTTTTAAAATGGTAGTTTTAAACTCAAATATGTCACTAACGCTATTATTTGATGTAAAGGATCTAAGTAATGAAATAAAACATAGAAGATACACAATTGAAAAACAAGAAACAAAAGTAATGTACTATGTTATTTCTACAGAATATACACTTGAAACATAGCTAAGCTAAAATAAAATAAATTAAACTAAACTGATTATTTTATTGAAAGTATTATGCACCGAAGATAAATTTTAAAAATTGGGATTGTTATGCTAATATCTGATACATTTGGATAACCAGAGACAACGAACAGCATTCCTACATGCCAGAATAATTTTGAGGAAAATTCATTATGAGGATTATATATCACAAATGTGTATTAGTTCTAAGATTAGCAAAGCAAAAACAAATAACAACAACAAAAACTGGGGGAGAGAAGAAATAAGTCCATTAAAATGAAAGGACTAAGATTATAAATCCTATTTTCAGCAGCCATCTCCCACTAAATAACAGACATCCAGGAAATTTTTACAAGGTCTGCATGACAATATCATCCAATTCCAAGTTCCTGGCATTTCTAAGCAATTGTAGTCAACAACATAAGTGAAGAGAGAGGAAGGTAACGGCGTAAGGGCTTTAATTAGGGACATGGATATGATCCAAACACTGCACACCTTAGCATCACACCTCATAGAAAGCCGACTCTAGAAGAGAGTGTGGATTTGTACTGGAAAATGATATTCTACTAAGAACATTGTTAAACATTCTGAGTATAAAAATTCAATTGGTATTTGTGTAGTTTTGAGTTTTAATTTAAATCAATTCAAGCATTCTAACTTAATGTTTAGTTTGCATAGAACTACACATTACATAACATCAATATATCTGAAAAGAATGACCAGGAAAATAATGAAGACTAGAATAACAGTAGGATAATTAATATTACTATGGCAAAAATGTATTTGTTAATTTTTGGGCATCATTAATAAATAAATAAAATGAGAAATATTCATTAGATTAAAATTAATGCAATTTCAGCAAATCTGGTTCATTAGCTTTAAATGTTGAACACATTTATTGATTAAAATTTTGCCCTCGTGCTCTACTTAAAAATAATTTCTGTGCATAATTTTCCAAAATTTAGTTTAGGTAACAAGATTTTATCTCATGGTTTTCAAAATGCATTCCATTACATTTATCTTCTGTTTGCACATGTAATAAAGTCTTCTCCTTAACATTTTCCAAAGTCCTTTTCCTTTAACAACAGATTCAGTTTTCCACTGTCATGTAAGAGTACATAAGAACTTTCATAATCTTATCTTCATTGGAGTTTTAAGCCACGATTAGATTCATCTTCCAATATCTGATACTTTAGCAAACTTGGCTATTTAAAGTTTCAGAAACATGCTGTCTTGTTTTTTCAGTAGCTGTGTTAAGATGGTTTGTTTGCTGCATTTTCAGCCACACAAGTCAAGGTGACCTTAACTCATCTTTCAAGATCAATGTCAGAGTGAGTTATTTATGAATACATAATTTTCCCTAGATTATAGGGTATGTTAATAGCCATTCTCTGATGTTTCCATGCTAATATGAATTCACTTTTACCGCGGTATTTACCTATTAAAAGTTTGTTTCATTATCTATTTGCAATTGGCTAGTAATTCTGCTGAAATGTATTCTAATTTTATTAAATTTCTCTCCATAATTCAATCATGTATTTGGAAGTGTGCATAGAAAGCACTAAACAAATGTTAATCAAACAAATATATTAGCATTTATTAAGAAAAATAAAACACTTATATGACAGTAACAAAAAGGCAGACAGTTTGCTGATGTCAATAGAGTTCATGAATATGTAAGTTCTGTAATTTTCATTGTTCAATCATTAATATTTTTTCTTTATTTTTTCCTCTATTATCAGCAAAAATTATGAAGATTCATAACCTGCAAAATTTTAAGATTAAATTTAAGAATAAAAAAGCAGTGTTATACAGTTTAGCAGTTTCCAAAAACACAAGTAAACAGATGTAAATCACTAATAGAGTGCACAAACTTTCTTAGAGAACAACATTAACATGCTGAAAAGTGCTTTAGATATAACTTGCAGGAAATCTTTCAAGGCAAATTCCATTAATCTTAATTTTTACTGTTGCATTTATCAGAATTAATGCATAGAAGATTATATATGCAGGCTATTTGTATGATAATGAAACAGTGTAAAATCTGTGGTATGCACAAATCAAATATTTACATTTGCTTGCTTCCTTGCTGAGTTTATTTTGCCATATTTGTGATTTGTAATTTATTTTCATAAGCTGTATTATGAATAGAAAATTGTAATTTATATAAACGATAGTCACTGAAGATACTGCATTATAGAGACTCTGTCATTCCTTTGCTGATGTATTTTTCACTCTCTTTGATATATTATAGATATGTGCTTTAAATAATGGTATACATGGTTTCATCCTCCACAGAGAAAGTTTACATCTGTAAATTCCACATGAGCTTGTGCCATTGAATATATTTAATACATTCAATAATGATATATGTTTTAAATCTCCTAATAACATGATAATAGTGTTTCTATTGAATTAGAGACAATGCTCATAGGAAAATAATCCACAAGACTGAAACAAGCACATGTAAGCTGCAACTCCTCCTTTGAAGGTAATGAAAGTATAATCAAATTATGTACATTATATAATAGAAATTTAATATTTATTTCTAATATGCATTTTATTTGATTTTATACAGAATTTTAATTTGTATATAGTTTTCCCAGGGACATGATACTACCATTCACATTCTAATGAAAATCTAATACCAAATAAATTAAACTATTTTTTCTTCTAGGTTGTTGTGAACAAATGATATCATCCACATTACCTTAGGCTGTGCCACTAACATTCTTCTAACTTTTCTATTATTTTAGAAAAGACAGTGATTTTAAATTCAATAATAATATTTTGAATGCGAGACCTTTTAAATTTTCTTAGTTCCATTTTTAGATCCTTTTTGTGTTATTTAAAAGAAAATTCAGTCTGTGATCTTTTACTCTATTCTACATTTTCTGTATTATTTCATGTTTATACATTTAATCTTAAAACACAGAAGACTTTTTTCTCCTCACGGGATGCAAATTATTTAATAAAATTTAATCAGAAATCAGCCACCAAGCAATTCAGATATAAAGAAAATTCTCAAATCCTAATCAACTATATCCTTTTTTGTGACATAAAGTCTATGAGTTTTGCTAAATTATATTAATAGAATTTTTATTATGTTTATACATACATGCCAATATATTTACCTCATTGAAATTTGACAATTTTACTTCTCACAAAAAGCTGCAAATATTTATAATGCTTTTTCAAGGCATTCTTTCAGCTAGAACTTCATTTAACTTTTGCTGTATAATCACAGGCAAATTCATTTGGGATTCAGTATTCTGAGTTATCATCAAAATCCCTGAAAGTACTAAGACAGTAAGATTTTATCAGAATGTTTTTGTTTGTAAACCTGGGGTTTCATTATTCCTGTGGTTACTGCTATGGTTTGAATGGGCATGTTCTCTAGAAGCCTTATGTATCTCGATTTCGTGGTCTATGAATGAATTTCAAGTGTTGCTTGGAGGGTGGTGCCCAAAAGCATATGTGGAGCATAACGGGAGTGTGGTCAGGAAGGATTCATTTTTGCCTCGGCTTTTCCTAACCGCTGATTTTCCTCTCGTGATGCTGTGGGTGGTCATTCTCCAAGTCTTTCCTTCTATTGCCAATGCACATGAATACACAGAGACCTCCAGAAACTAAGAGCTCAAATAGCCCTTTCCTTCTTTAAGTTGTGGATATTATGCTATAGCAAAGAAAAATATAATTACCACAGTTACGGAGTCTATTTTATTTTAAATCATGATTGCCTTAGTTATACTATGCTTATCATCACAATTTCTCTAAACTTATCAGTGAAAAACAAGTGATTGAATATTATGTAAATATATATAACTATAGCAATAACCATCATCAGAAACCATTAAAGTTATGACATTTTAAGTTGCTACCACTATGATAAAAGGCAACACAATTTTAAATATTTGATTTAATGGCTATTATTTTCCTTTATATTTCAATTCTGGTTTCATTAAAGTACCTTTTGTGAAATCAAGAATAATTTACAATTACTAGATTAGACTTTTTCAACATAATCCCTCTATGTGACATTTGTCCCTGTCTCTGTTTGTTCCAGCACTAACAACGATGTATCATAACAGCACCTGTGTACTAATGAGTATACCATGTCTGTGTTTCCCATTGTAGTCAGCATTTATTGAATCACAGCTGTTCAAAATAAGAAATTATCTCTCCCTCATCCTCAACCTGTTTTCACGTGTACAGACGTTCAAAAAGAATAACAATTTTTGAAGTTATCACTACTCTGTAGTAAGTTCCCAGCAGAAGCTCTTAGAAATCTGAGTTAGTTCCCACTCATTGCTATAACAAATAAATACAAATAAAGTGGCTGTCACATTTCCTGTATCTCCCAGTGGGATGTCACGTGTCAATAGGGCCATGTTCTTTTAGGAAACTGCAGAATTATGTTTCTAGACTCTCACTAGCTTATGAAGACTGCTAGAAATTCTTTCTCTCTCTCTCTCTTTAAATTGCTTTTACATTACTATGATATTGATGTGCACACTTGGCTTCTTTCTGGAGTTGGTACACATTTATGAGCACTGATAGATTTTCTATAGGGACAGTGTTATTAAATATAGTACATAACCTAGTCCTATACAAATTAATGTTAACCAATTACATCTACAAGGGTTCTGTTAACAAATAACATAACACTTGCTCTCAGTCCAGCATGAATCTCAGGACACATTTTTCAATATTGTTCAATTCATGTTTTGATTCTAACTGCTGCTAGGTTTGAATTTATAGGAGAATCTCCTCTTTGTGATCTTTCACTATAGTAAGTGAATTTACTACTTATAATTTTATATAGAGTTAATTTATCTGTCAGATTTAGTCAATCATGAATTAAACACAACTACTTAATTAATGTTAAGTTAGCCACTAATTTTTTATAATATATGCTTTTCTAAATTTTGAAATCATTTTTCAAAATCTAAATTTTATGGTGTCATAATTTTTATTTTGATATAACATATCTCTATGCAATCTAAGATTCTGAAATGTATCTCATCCTATATAGAAGCATATATCTAAGCCACTTGCACATATGAGACACTCAACTTTAAAATTACTAACTTTTCCATCTGAATTAAATGGGAAATTCTAAAAACTTACTGTAAAGTGAAATAAAATTGCTAGCTCAATTTTTCTTATTTCTTAAACAAGCGAAAAAAATGCAGTTCTGTGACAGAACATAATGATCTTCACATACGTTCATTTCCATTGGTACATATAACCAGTAATTTTATTTTGCCCCTTGCCATAGTGAAAGTCATAGATAACAGTTGTAACTGGAAAGTATTATTTAACACATCAAAACATAATGTTATGTGTTGATTTATATGTATTCATTAATATATACAAAATATATTGCATTTTCAATAATTATTACAATAAATGCATTTTCATGGTTCCCCTCTTGGAGGTGAGACTTAAAATTTTTATGTGGTTATAACTATTTAAGAAAGAGGCTTCATTAAACAAACTTGAGAGCAAAAATCTACTAGTAGTGGAAATTATAGAAATCTGTGATTGTTACATCAAAGTGATCAGAAGCAGGAGAATTTGAAGTGAAAGGTTGCTGCCTCCATGACCCCATGGCAACAAGTCCAGGTGTGAGGATGCCATGACCTTATGCCTGTGGAGCAATTCCAGGTGTAAAGCCCTAAATGTGTCATGAATAAAGCTTTTATTTAGTGTGGGTGGATTAACCAGAAATGTGGCTGGGCATTTGGTGGATGAGAAAAAAAAATGGGGTCGCCTGGTACGTGGAGAGGGCAGGGAGGAAGGGTATAGTTTTCTAAAAAAGTGGTCCTCCTGTGGGGCAGTTTTGTCATCACTTGGCCAAATGACACTGCGAGGGAAGTTGTTATATCATCATCTAAAAAAGGTTTCTAAAGTTGGTGCTATACTTTGGATCTTGAGTGCTCACCGAAGCCTCATGTATTTGGAACTGTGTATTATTGGGAAGCAGAGCTTGGCTGGAAGAGAATGATATCTGAGGTTTGACCTAGAGGGATTGTGTCAACTTGTTGCAGTTGAGGGGCCCAGGGTAGAGCTTTCAATTGTTTGTTACTGATTGGTGGGCCAGGAAATGGGAGAGGGGCACCCACTTTAGGTGAGGGAGTCTGGAGTGATGGCTTGAGTTGAATAAAGGAAGAAAGAAGAAACACTGTGGTAGCTTCTAGCTGGGGAAGCCATCAGCTTTGCTCCCAATTCACCTACGTCTGAAATGCAGTGTACGTCTCTCCAGCTTCTGTCTCTTCCATGTACCTCCACAGTTGCTGGTGCCCCCTGAATGGACTGTGTTAGACCTTCTGAAACTGTAAGCTAAATAAATCTTTCCTCCTTTAAATTGTGGATGTTGATTATTTTGTTATAGCAACAAGAAAATAAGTGAGAAAGCAGGTCAAGTTGCTAAGGCCAAGAAGGTTATCAGAAAAGGAAGAGAGAATAGTTATCTCAAAGCCAAGGTCATACACAGGATGACAAACTCTGCATGGGAAAAGTCAAGAAGTTCAGCACGGCAGTGAATACAGAATTCCACATTCTCAACTTCTAGCTTTAAGGTATAAGAATTGTGAGTCATACCCTCAAGTTACTGCACCCTGCTGAGATTGGGCTGTCCTACATGGGGCATTAGGAATCAAGATTGTCTTGAGGAGGATAATAGGGTTGTGGATGCTGGATCAGAGCCACTTGAGTGAGGAGAGAGGAAGTAACTATGGAGATGCATAGTTTGAACAAACTGATTAAAGATCAGTAAGAGTCAAGTGCCATCATCAGAACACCAATGAGGAGTAGCGGGGGACTCTGAGACTGTATTAAACACCCTGTTTCCATTGAGGAGAGCCATTTGGAAGTCTCTGTCTGTTACTCTTAGATCCCTGAAGCCTTACTGATCAGTCTTTTAGTTCTGTTTGTCATGATTCTGATTTGATTTCTGTTTTGTCGCTTTCTGTAGAAGCAGAGACTTTCATCCTTGGCAATCAAAATGTCCAACCCTCTTTGATTTTGGAGGGCCACAGCTGTAAGGAAATCACCTTGATTTTGAAGCGCTATTAGACCTTGAGCCATCTGATCTAAGCTATCTACTTGGTTGAAAGAGATTTGATCAAAATATACAAGGAAGAATGAAGCCTTTGCTATCCCTGTTTCTGCCGCAGTGGTAACACCCAGTCCTTTGAGGATGTTTATAAGCTGCTTTGTTCTTTGGGTTGGGTGTTAGTTTGTACAGAGATGGGATCTATTTAGTGTACCTAAGGAGAGAGATACTCCTGAGAGAGGTACTCCCAGTCCAGTTAATAGGGAGACAGATGTAGACAGTTGTGCCACATATTTAAACAACATTTCATCTCAATAAATGAAGATAGGTATGTCAGGAGTGGTAGGTCTCATGTTTTCTGGAATGTGAAGCCATTTTCCTGCTAGGAGATCAAATGAAAAATCAATATTTTTAAAGGAAAATTCTTATTTGGCCATCATATAGAGATGAACTTTTGGAACCTGGATTACAGAATCTTAATGGGAAAACCGTGTACATACAAGTAACATAAGGAAAACTAGAAAATCATTTTACTTAGGCTGTGGTTAGTCTTTTTTACCTGTGTACATTTTAAGATCTGAATTTTGAACAGCACATGCTTACATTGACTCAGGGCAGGATTATGAAGTTGCAGGATTCTTTTTTCCCACGATTTTTATTAATATACAAATGCAATACACGGTGTTTACAATGAATTTGGGCATTTCGTGCGCATATGTATCATATCAACATTACAATCCCTTCCCATTTTGACCCTCCCACCCCCTCCCTATCCCTTCCCCCAACTCCGGCTATCACTTCATGTGGTTGTATAGATTGTCCGTGTTCTGGGTTTTCCAAGTCAGAGAGACCATACGGTACTTAACATATTAATCTTTCACACCTAAATCATTTCACTTAAGCCACCACTCTAACTCAGCTTCCTATTCCTCGAGTGGATCACAGTAGTCAAATCTTGATGCCTCTTCTCTGAATCCAACCAATCCCTTTATCAGATATTTACCAAGAGGTTTTTTTTTCACCATAATTTGCTATTTCTTTGTTGCCATTCTTAAACCTGGCCTTACCCACCAGTTCACATTAGAAAATAACTATGAGCATGTAGTTCAAAAGACTAATAAATTTGGGGAAGAAGAAAAAAAGTTAAATTTCAAATGCCTTAGCTGAATACTGGAAAGTACATGTTTGTACATTTACAGGGCCATCTTTACATCAATCAGTTTTCTTAGGATAAAGTTGCAGGATTCTTTATGGCAGTCATTATCAGGCATTTATGCATAAGAATCACTCTTTATATCCTGCTGGTTCTATTTGCCTTTTGGTAATGCTGACATAAGTAGCCCGGGTTTATTTTCATGCCTCTCACATATCTCTTCTTCTCCTTCTCCTTCTCCTTCTCCTTCTCCTTCTTCTTCCTCTTCTTCTTCCTCTTCTTCTTCTTCTTCTTTCTTATGTATAACACACTGTCTCGGTTGCTAGTCTTGTCATTGCTAGAGAGGATTTAGGATCACAGTTGATAATTTAGAGTCAATGTCTTAGCCTCTGTATTGAACCAACAAAGGGGCTTAAAAGAAAAGAGTTCTTAGTCTCAATTCAGCTCGAATTTAATGTTAAGATTAATTCCACAATTTTGAGATCATAGTTGACATAAGATAGTTAACAGTTATAAAACTGAAAGGGAAACAAAACCAACGAAAGCAAATAGTGCATATAAACATTTTGAAACAAAAAAATTAATAAAATAACTGCAGAAAGAGGTAAATAGTACTTTACAGTAGTTGGTAGAGACTTTTCCGTGCGGTCGAGTGTCAATATTGCAGAGAAGAATTAGAATTTTTGGTGATGAAAGACTCACAACAGTAAGGTTAGTCTTCGGCTGCATGGTAATATTTTTTACAAAATTATTTTAAGAATTTTTGTTGAAGAGACACCTATGTTAAACATAAGTCGAGATGACCAATTGAGGAAGATAAAAAGTTTATTAAGGCAGCAACATGTTAAGGGTATAAAAATAGACTTTAGCTATTTAGCCAGAGAAAGTTGACATCAGTGTTTAATCACAGGGCAGAGGATGGCACTCTACAGTTAGGACATGAGGATGTTCTTACTGGCTTTGTGGAAATCTATGAAGGCTTTTTAATTTTTAACCAATCTAAAACTATAAGACCTTGGTTTCCAGACAAGTTAGAGCATGGAAAATTGGCTTTCTGGCCAGCCAGGCTGGACCTTGAGGCAGACATAGAGCAGGTTGCAAGATAGATCCTTGGGAGGACTGTGAGATTGTGAGCATGAACAACAGTAAATGTAAGTGGGAAAATACAGAATTTTTGAAACATCAGATATTAAGTCATAATACATAGAAAAGCAAAATGAAATAATCTTCATGCTTCCTGAACATTTCTGCAAGTTAATATTCACTTTTGTGACTTACATAAGCATATATGCAGCATAATTAAACTTTTATTTTGTCCCCAAACATTTTTTTTACTGCTAGCTAAAAACTTTAGCATACAATATCGATTCTTTTCTGAAACATACTTACTCATTTATCCTTTTTCTTTGCAAAAAAGAAATTCTTTGCAACTTACTTTTTTTTTAAAATCCAGAAACATTCTCACACTCCTAATATTCATATCTTTCATTATTCTCTTTTTTTCCCCTCCCTTAAGCCAAGTGGCTGCTTGGATTTTAGAATAGTGCTGCCACACTTTCACATTTCCATGTTCTCAGAATTAACTCACAAACGTTTATATTTCAATTAAGACTGGTGATTGACCTTGGGCAATAAATTGTCTTAGTATCTACAGAAAGCAGAAAAAAGAGGAAAGGTGAATTTTGGCTAAGACTTGACTTTAAATGACAAAGTTACCTTAACATATGCATAAATCAGCAAAAGAAGTCCCAAAGTGCTTTCTAAGAAATGTCAAGACAAAAATATTCAATTTCATGTAGGAGTCAGAAAGAAAAGGGAGAGAGGCACACAGGGGGATGGTTTGGGGAAATGGCCAGGCTGTGAGTTTGGGAGAAAACACTCCCAGTTGGTTGTCATGACTATCATCCTTTGACCAGATGCTGGAGCCAGGAAAGCTGTAATATCAATATCTGGAGAAGGTTTCTAAGGTTGGTTGGGTTGCTCAGACTGGAAAAGTTACCTGGCTGGGAAGCAATGAATGAGTTAGTATCTCTAAGCCCAGGTCATATGCAGAAAGCCAACCTTTTTGTGTGATAATTTTTTTGAGATTTTCCGCACAGAATTTACAACACAGGAGCACCACAGTGTTCAAACTTCTAAAGTTATACATTATTTCAGAAACCCAGTAAATATCAAAGAAAACATGAGCTTTCTACCAGACCTATTGTCCAGAAAGGTGGCCTTATTATGATATTAGAGCCTTAATAAAACCTGATCATCTCTGATACCCTACCTGAGTAAGTAGCAAGTTAGAAGTAGCAAGTTAGAAAAGGCTAACAAACCAGACAGCATGTGACTACGGACTAGGGTGAAAAAATATGACCTAAAACGCCTTTTTTATTGAGCAAAATATACATCAATCTGTGATATAACACAATAGTCTTAGTAAGAAGGAGTAGGAACAGTAAAGAATGTACAATGTCATAGGCTTTATATTATCATGATGCTTTGACAGTATTTAAAAATACATCTTATAAAATCCTCTCTTGGCTGTACTCAAGTTTTCCAATGATATGTCCAATTCCTTGCTCCACTCACAAGAAGTGCTCCTAAAGAAACACCCATCCATTGCTTCACATGTAGATACCTCTTCCATCTCCTGTGAATCCTTTTTGTTGTTGTTGTTGTTGTTGTTGTTGTTGTTGTTGTTTTGAGACAAGATCTTGCTCTGTAGTCAAGGCTGGTCTTGAACTCAATAGGTAGCATAGGCAAATTTTGGATTCACAGGAATCCTCCTCCTTCCTCCTCCCAAGTGCTGGGATTATAGATTACAGGCATGAGCCCCCATGTCCCACTTTATGTGGTGCTGGGGAATAAAACCAGAGCCTTGTGCTTGCTAGGCAAGTACTTTAAGCCCTGTTCCATTCCTCCAGCCCTCCTGTGAATCTCTTGTCACAGTTAAGTGTACAATCTTTTTCTACTACTGAAACATAATGATTTTATATCTCTATGAGGTATGGCATAAATATTAAATACATGCATTAAATATATAATGGTCAAACCAATGCAATGGACATTCTTCTCCTCAATCATTAATCATGTATATGTGTTGGAAATTTTTATGTTCTTTTAGTTATTTTGAAATATGGAGTAAAATTGTAGTAACCAAGACTTGTCCTACTATTCATGCAAACAGTAGGGACATCTGGAAGTAGGAGGTGAGACATATAGTGAGTTAAATGGGTGGAATGGAAGTGGTTATGGTGTGGACGTGGAGTGACTCCCAAAAGTCTTATTTATTTGGATGCTTGGGCTTACTTGTGCCTGTGGGATTTGTTTGCTATTGAGAGGTGAGTGAGACCTGTTTGGAAGGGAAAGATAAGTGGACATATCCTAGACCAGAGCCTTCCTCACTACTCCACTTCCTGTCATGACCCATGCGCAGTTTCTCCTTGGCCAGGCCTCTAACGTATGCTTCCGCCATTGCCAGCCACCCATGGACAGACTGGGGCCACCTGAACCTGTGAGCTAAAATGAACATTTCTCCCCTTAAGTTGTAGGTGTTGGGTAAGGTGTCCCAGCAGGGAATAAGTAACCAAGACAGAGATAATAATAAATTTTATATTTGAAAGATAAATCAGTATATTTTGCACCTGATGAGATTCTAAACATTATGTAACTAAGCATAGCTATTTATCTATTCCTTTAACTGTAGCATACTTATGTGGTACAGATTTAAGTCCATTTAATGTAGCAAATTGATAAAGTCTTAAGCTTGTTGAATGAAGCAATTCACTTTTCTGATATTGAATGTGAATTCAGCCTCTTTGAGGGCAGAAAGATAATCAGCACCAAAATAGCTTGGAGGAAAGGTAACATCTAAAGTGAAAATGTAATGAAAAATAGATTAGCAATTAAATCATTGGATCGATATACTTTTAAAGCAGTACTAGCTGTTCTATAAAACCTGTGAAATCTCCCCACATCATTATTATTAGTAATAGTATAGTAGTGTGCAAAATTGAAGAATTACTAATTAGTAATGCAACATGGGGAACTGACATAAAATCTTTTAAGAAAATGAATGCATGAATATATGCATGGATGGACAGATAAAATTATAAACCAAATCTAGCAAAATGTTAGTAATCAGTGAAATGTGCATAAATAAGTTATAAATTTTATAAGTTCTGAAATAACTAAATTTGTCTTATATATCTTTCTTTAAGTATATTTATGTGATACAGATTTAATTTCATTTAATGTAGCAATGTGATATGGTTTTAACTTTGTTTTACTGTAGCAATTCACTTATTAGGTTACTGATGAAAATTTATACTAAAAATTGATTGATGTAAAGATAACCTTGTGAATGTACAAATATATACCTTCCAGTATTCAGCTAAGGCATTTGAAATTTAACTTTTTTCTTCTTTCCCAAATTTGCTAGTCTTCTGAATTATATGCTTGTAGTTATTTTCCAATGTTAAATTGTGGGTAAGGCCAGGTTTAAGAATAGCAACAAAGATATAGCAAAATATGGGAAAAAAAAACTTTTAGTAAATATCCTGATAAAGGGATTGGTTGGATTCAGAGAAGAGGCATCAAGATTTGACTACTGCGACCCGTTCAAGGAATAGGAAGCTGAGTTACAGTGGTGACTTAAGTGAAATGACTTAGATTAGGAAGACTAATATGTTATTTGCTGAATAGTCTTTCTGGCTTGGGAAACCCAGAACACAGACATTCTATAGAACCACATAAAGTGATAGCCGGAGTTGGGGGAAGGGATAGGGAGGAGGTGGGAGGGTTAAAAATGGGAAGGGATTGTAATGTTGATATGATATATTTGTGCATGAAATACCCAGATTCATCGCAAACACTATGTTTTTCATATGTATATTAATAAAAATAGTGGGAAAAAGATTCTAAACATTATGAAATTATTCAATTTTATTCATGTTAAAAAGAATATAATCAATGAAATCTAATGCTAAAAAAACTTCCTCTCTCTCTTTCAGATATACCAGATGTTATTGGGTGAGTAAATTAGCTACCTGGTGTCCACTAAGGCTCATTCTCTCCATTCTGAATTAGTTCCATTTCTGTCATTCCATTCAAGTCTATATGATGATGTGTTCTAGGCATAGTACAATTATTAGGGGCAAAATACTAAACAAACAAATAGGTATCACTAGAATTTATCATGTTTTAAACCCACAAGGAATATTTTACTCAGATAGATGTTAACTTTTAGCAAACATTACTGATATCAAGAGAAAAACAAAGAAGAAGTAAAAATAATTCTGGGAAATGTGTAGTTGGTTGCAAAAAAAAAAGAGAAAGCCTACAGACATTATAGAGAGATGAGTATTCTTAAATTATGGGTTAGATTGTGGTTTTATTACTTATATAAATGCATCTGCATGATATTGTTTCCAAGATTTATAAAGTAAAATATTCTAACTAGAAATGGGTCAAATAAACACTATGAAAATGCTCTACAAGGGTATATTCAATGTGAAAATGCTCACAACGCTCATTATGATCAATTCATATTAAAGAGACTTGAGAGAAATGCAGTTACAGTAAATTGAATGCGAGAAGCAAATTGAACACAACAAATGTCTTACACTTTTCATTTTTTGTTCAGATGCTGAGTAAAGACAGCAAAGATTGATACACTAAAGCAATTTTTTTGATAAATGAATTACTCTTTAAAGTCATCAAAATATGTTTTTCCAGGAACTCAATATTGACAGGACAAGCTCCATACTACCAACATAATGTTGACTAATGTAAGAAGAAATAAAAATGTAGTTAATATATTAATAAATGCACAACTTTTCTTCTTAAAACATAATAAAAAGATTCCCTATCTAGGACTAAAATCGTTTCCAGAAAAATATAAGCCACAATATTTAGCTAGCTATTTCAGTAAAACATGGACTATTGATGCTGTTTAAACAAATATTTATGTGTTTTATAATGAAATTAAGATTTCAATTACTATAAGAACTTGAAAGAAAATAAATGGCCAATATAAAAAGGCAAAAATCTATGGAATGACAGAGCCCATTTCTGAAATTAAGATGGATTGGAAGAATTTTCTCCATCTCGAAAAGATCCGCTGAGTGTTTTCATTATATCTCTTTCTCTTTCTTTTACCTTAAAATTTACCACAATAACGATGACGTTTTCACAAACTGAAAAAAGCATAATCTGGTAAGACAGATGTGAAACATGAATGCTGCAACATTTTGTACAGCAGACACCACATTTGATGAAGGCTAAATTTATTGACAGTCCTGTGAGACACGAACCTTTACATTATTTTATATTCTTGGAGTGGCATTTATTTACTAAGAGATCCACTCTTTTACTTTTTCTTCTTTATGTGCTTTTATTTGTTTTATTTAGAAGAGAGTAAATAAAGATAAATTATCCAGACCACTTAATATAAATGAATTATAATGAATTAAATGAATATATCTTTTAAGAATGCATATTTACAAGCTTTAGTGTGATTAAGTAAAAATGATATATGCACCCCATGGAATACTTTGAAAGAATTTTAAAGGAATAAATTCTGTTTACATATGGTGGTATGTCTTTCAATATGTCTTTCATTATGATAAGTTGAGGGAGAAGATAAAGTTAATGAAAAAATATATATGGCATCGTGAGCACAAATATGCTTATTTTTCCTCTCTGTCTCTCTGTGTATATTTGTAACAGTTTAGAAAAAGTTTACTAGAGACACTTTCATAATTTATACCAGTGATTAAGCTTATGTAAAGGGGGTAATAAACAAAAAGGTTAGAGTTACTAAGAAAAAAAAATAATTCATTTTTGGTTTTATACAAGAATAGCCACTTCCTCGGATTTTTGCAACTGTGGATAGGTACCAGGGCTATAGAACTGAACCCTCCTGCACGGCTGGTGGGGATGTAATTTGGTACAACCACTGTGAGAAGCAGTTTGTAAGTTTCTCAAAAGACTGGTAATAAGTAACCACTTAGATCCAGCAATACCTCTTCTGGGAATATTTTCCAAAGGGTTAAAAACAACATATAACAGCGATACATAGCCATCCATGTTCACAGCAACACAACTAACAATAACTAGAATATGGAAGACACCGAAATACCCATCAACAGACCAATGGGTACATAATTTTTGGTATTTATACACAATGGATTACTATTCATCTACAGAGACAGGTTGGAGGCTTTTATAAATAAATAGATGCAATTTGAGACCATGATGCTTAAGAATGTGAGTCAGAAGCAGAAAATGAAATATCTAATGGTTCCCTGATATGAGAAACCCAGATCACAGTTATTCCAAACATTATTGTAGGAAATAATGGGAACTGGAAGGGAGGGAGGAGCACAGGAAGAGTTGAAAGGAGATAGGGGAGAGATTTTTAATTTTGCCATGACATATATATATATATGTATATATATATATATATATATATATATATATATATATATATATATATAAAATAGTAAAGATCAATGTAAACTTAATATATTGCACTTATACATATCAATAAAATGAGAACAAAATTAACAATGGGTGCCACAATTTTGGGAGCATATAAACTGATAAATGTGATTTCTTCTTGCTGCATTTTTTCATTAATCATTTTTAAGTGTCTATTTGTGTTTCTCTGGATCTGTTTTGGTTTGAAATCAGCCACGTTTGAGAATAGTGCATCTACTCCTGTTTGTTTTTTTCAGTGCAGTTGCATAAATAATTGATTTCCCTATTTTTACTTTCAGTTTATGTGTGTGTTTTTTTTTTAAATAGGTGAGATATGTCTCTTATAAGCAACAAATTGTGGGTTTTGTTTCCTTATCCAATTAACCAGTCTCTGTCTTTTGATATGCAAGTTGAGGCCATTTAAATTTAGACCTTCAAGATTTTTCTCCAGGCTGTCCAGTTCTTTAGGGTTTGCGCATATGTATTTTGATAGGTTTTTTTTCTTTACAATTTGCTTTCAAATCTTCTCTTATCACTTTTAGTATTCTTTTATTTGTGTTGGAATTCTTGGATTATGTTTACACTGTTTGATGAAGAGGCTTTTTCCTGTCAAAATCATTTGACATTTTTGAGTTCTCCTGTATCTCAATATTAATTTCTTTTCCCAGATCTGATATAATGTAAGAGTTTTACTACATTAGTTCTGTCCTATACATTTCTTCCACGCCCATCACGCTGAGGTTGGTTCTCTTTGAGTCATTCGTTAGCTGTTGCTTTCAGATACCTTGTCTTGATTTTAGGGTATCATTGAACATACAGCTCGATTCTGCAATTTTATCTTTAAGATTCCATACTCTGTCCTTGAAGTGGTGAATGTTTTCAGTTGAGTTTTCCATATTACAAATTTCATCTTGATTTTTAAAAAAATCCTCTTTTTGCCGATCTATGTACCAGAATGATCACTCATCCTGCATTTCCTTGTTTACCTCATTCAGATTTCAGTTTATATCTTCTATAAAATAATTATACTTTTTATCAAGTAAGTTCATTAATTGTTAGTAGAGTTATCTTTGAGCTTGACTCATTAATCATCTATTACATTTGCTTAAGTATCTCTGCTTTAAACTGATTAACTACTTGGTCCACTTGATTTTTTGACTTCTATTATCAGCTCCACTATTTCAGGGTGGGTAAGGTCAGCTTCTGGGGTGTTAGGCATTTTTGCATGTGTGTTATTATCCACTTTCTCATTCTATTGCTGATGGTTCTAAATAATTAGGGTTATAGCAAACTCTGTCTCTAATGTGATTGTGGAGGTTGCTCCAGTTAGATTAGGCCATTCTTTATTTAGTTTATTTATATTTAGACATTTATCTATTATCAGATTACTAAGCACTTATTATTTGTTTCAAATGACTAACTTTCTATTATTTTTCTGTTTCTCTACACTTTTTAATGACAAATAGATTGCAGTAATGTAGGTGCCCCAAATATAAGGCAGCTATTGAATTATGGTGACAAGGTCAGACACTATGCTACCATTGTCATTAAATTTGCAGTTATATTGTAATATAAAACAAGTCTATTATTAACAAATTAAATGGTCTTGGTTTTTGAAGAAATTATATATATATATATATATATTCATATAGCTAGGAATTAATTTGCTAAGGTCACTAAAAGTCCTAAGAGTAAGTCCAAAAGGCCACCTCCATGTGCAAGAAGTAGAAGGTTGAGTGCCTGCTCAGGTATGAGCCTGGAAAAAATTAGTCCAAGACTGTGGGAAAATCAGCATGAGTCTGCTCAATGTAACAATATCAAAAAGACCAAGTGAGGACATGAACAATAGAGCTAATCTGTGATGGAGATCAGGAATACAAAGACAGGGGCTAGTCAATGCCTAGTGATGATGGTGAAGGCCTGAGATTTCCCAGGAGAAGAAGCTGAATTAGTATCCCTTCTTCCATCTTTTTTATTTAAGTTAAGCTGACAGCCTATAGGTTAGACTACTTATGTCTAGGATGGTGTTCTTCCCATGTTTGCCAACCCATATTTAATCACACACATGGAGGAACAAAAATATCAGAGCAACTGGCACAAAACAAGTTTTAAACACAAAAGTGCCAAGATTAATTCATCTAGCTCTAGGTCCAGAATTTGAGGCAAACTGTGGAGATTATGAGAGCTAGGGAGTCTGCACCCAGACAGCATTGTTTGCAGCTGCAGCCTCCATCTTATTTTCTTCAGATTGGATCCACTCAACTATTGGCTTTCCTTCAACTGACAATCTGCTTTTGTTTGGCATCTCCAGATTTCTGGGGTCTGCACTGCACCTTAGGCTTCTTTTTCCATACCCATACAGTGCCATCTCAGGGTCACACTGGCTGGCCTCAGAGGCTGTCCTCTGAAATCTAGGTAATGGCATCTACAAACCAATTCTTGCATTTTGCATGCCTGCAAATTCAGAACCACATGAGCTTCAGCAAGGACTGCCATTGGCTGAAATAATAGTCTGTCCTTCCTGGCATTTGGCTGCAGCTACATTCAAAAGTTTGGCTGGCTAAATTCCAAGCGATTGGACTCTGACAAATGTTAGCCCTACAGGTTGTTTTAGAGTACTCTTCTTAGAGCAAGTTCCTTTGTCTTTTCATACTTTAATTGACAAAGGATGGAGTCTTGGTGACTCCTTACACTATCTCAAGGTGTCTTTCTTTCTTTCTTTCTTTCTTTCTTTCTTTCTTTCTTTCTTTCTTTCTTTCTTTCTTTCTTTCGTCATGTTTCCTAGTACTTGGCTTCTTTATAATGGTAATCTTTTTAACTTCCCCATCCCCTGTGCCCCTCTTCTACAGGCCCTTTCAGTCCGGCAAAACTCTAAACATTTTACATCATTTTCCTCTTCCACGTTTTCCTGCTTTTTAGTGTAGAGTTGGCCAAAAGCTATAAGCAGTAACCATGTGATCACTGGAAACATTGGGTTGCATTTAAATTTCGTTGACCAAGTTAAGGAATCCACCAAACTTAATATCAGTTTTAGGCACATTCTCTGGACAAGGGCAAAACACTGACTTTTTTCTTTTTTTCTTTTTTCTTTTTCTTTTTCTTTCTTTCTTTCTTTCTTTCTTTCTTTTTTGCCAGGGTAGCACACATGACTTCTAGACCAATTGCCAATAAAGTCCTCACTTCCATTTGAAATGTCTTAAGATTGGCATTACTGGCATTTACAATCCATACTCCTTCAAAGTATTCTGGTCTTTCAAACTGTGACCAGAATCTTCCATCAATCCGCAATTCAGATCTACCCAAGTCTTCTCCAGCCAGCATCCTCAAATCTTTCCTAGCTTTTCTTGCAAGCCTGTTGGGATGGTTTCCAAACCACACCATCAGGTAGAGTCCTATAATCAACCTCCACCCTAGTACCAATTTCTGTGTTAGTAACTCTCTTTTTTTCTTACATAGAATGTGCAACATCACCCGATTTAAAGAAGGAAGGGCTTATTTAGTGCACAGTTTCAGAAGATCTCATACAGCCTTTTCTTGAGGCAGCTGTCAGTAGGAAAGGCAAATGGCACAGGCTGCAGAGCTGCTCTTGGCATTGCAGACAGAAGCAGGAGCAAGACGATACCTGGAAATTTGGGCAAGGCTAGAGTTTTCCCAGGAAGAAGATGTAACAAGATATCTGCTTTCTGTCTTTACTTAGTTCAGGCTTCCTGTTGAATTGCCCCACACCCTCACTTCCTGGCCCACAAGTCAACGACAATCACCTGAAAGCTATGCCCTGGGTGCCCTCCAATCTCAACAAGTTGACACAATCTCTCCAGAAGAAGCCATATATGTCTACCCCTTTCAGCCAGGCCTCGTCTCTCAACATCACACAGGTCTATACACAAGAGAATTTGGGAGGACACTCCAGATCCAAGTCATAGCGTTAAGCTTTGTTATTATGATATTATGAAAGTGTGTATAAAAAAATTTAAGTTTTTTTATGAATTTTAATTTGGAACTGTGTTTGGTAGTAGAGAACTTGCTAAATTATTTGTAGAAAATATAATTTTCTGTACGTAGAGAAAATTCAGGATAAAATGTGTTTGGACCTATTCTTAGTGCTCCTGTGAATATCATGGACAATTCAGTTCATTGAAAGTGAATGAATTCAGATAAACTGGTTTTACAAAACTAAAAATAGGAGTAGAAGCACAAGAATAAAAAGATGACTACTATACCTCAGTTACATATGGGTGCTTTTATTTTTTTCAACTATTTTTGTCACTGTTTCTTTTCCCTGTATAGATTGTCTTTTGACTGTCGTTGCTTTGCTATCCAATTCAGACAACTGCTGCCAGATTTGCCAAAGGCAAAATGCTGCTAACTGCCAACTGAGTTTTTAATGTTTTGTTTTGTGTTAGTATTGTTAAAATCTCTAAATGATTTTTCTAACAAATCACACCAGTGGGCTGTATTTGTTTTGAACTGTAAAGCAATCTGCCAGAGCAAAGATCTCCCTGGAAAATTTTAACGTTAAATAAAAATAAATGTGTTTGAGATCATGCTTAAAAAGTATAAAGCACAAAAATAAATATTGCATTAAATGAAACTTTTTCTACCTGAGAGAACTGTGTGCTCTCCCCCTACCCTTTTCAGTATTTAGTGGGTTTTTTTCTAAACATAATGTCCAGTATTTCAGATTTTTCACCACATGTCTTAATTTTTAAAAATTAAGAGAAAGGAATATTCTTCAACAAACAGACAAACTTCATTATATTTCTGTTCTGAATATGTAAAGAACAAGCTTGTTTAGAAACAAGAAAGTGGATGGTGCCATTTACTAATCACATAATGTATACTCAAGTTTATGTGATAACCTCAATTTATCAGTTAAAATATAACATTGGTTATTTATGTCTTATTTAGAAATTGATAAAAACATGTTGACCTACCAATGAGTAAATATAGAAATTTAAAATATATATTTATTTAAAATCTTTCTTTTTTAAAACAATTTTAGGCAGGACACAAGAGTAAAAATTTGTTATATATTTATATTATCTTTTAGAAGGCTAACAACATGCAATAACATTCCTTTATATGATGTTGAGTAGTGGTGGAGATCCAAATTCCGTTCTTGCAACGCAAGGAGGATCTCTTCATACTGTACTGCGCCAGCAGTTTTTGGATACAGGTGCTAAATTATTTAATAAAATATTCAACATTTTACTATAGAGATTTTGTGTGAGATTATTTTACCAATTATATATTGATTAAAAAAACAACTACTTATAGTCAAGAAAGACTACCAGAAGTTGTAATATGAGTAGTTTAAAGTCATTAAATGAGTTTTTGCTTTGTGATATTTTCAATTTATGATGAGCTCCTAAGGAAGTAACTGCTTTGTAAGCAAAGTAATATTTGTGTTAGTAGACAACAAGCCATTATAGAATCTTGGAAAGATTTATTTATTAAACAAAGAAAGTCTAGCTATATTTGTTTTCTATATCCCGTCTTAACTTCTGTGAGAGATTATTCCAACTTAGTACATTTTCCCAAAAGTTGTATTCTCTTACATGTATTGAGTTAATCTGAATCATTGGCTGTATGTATTTGTCAATTTTCTTATTAAACCCTGCAATATATTGGTTGTGTTTTTTCAGGACTTGCTCACGGAAGAAATAGAGCTCTATATCGGTAAGAAACCAGTAATATTAATATTAATACAATGATGTAAGTTGTTTGCATTTTAATGTGCAAAAAATCAAGTAGAATATGCGGGAAAATGGTTTAGTCACCAAAAAACATAAAAAATGGCAATGACAATTTATCAAAGGGAAAATATAAAGGCAAATAGCTACCTGTAAAGATACATACTAATTAGTTATGAGCAAATTAAAAAGCAGTGAAATAAAATGAGATTTAAAAACATGACATGCCACATATGCCAGTTTTTTTGAAGAAAATTTTCATATTGAATGAAATCAGAATTTTATATTGTGTTTTACAGCATTCTATCCATTTATATATTTCTTTGAGAAAAAAAAATTATAGTTATGTAATGTGGGCTTTTGATAAAATGGTATGTCATCTTTGATTGTTTTGTCAAGTGGATAGAAAATTCCTGATGTTTATTCTGAAGAAATATATAACATTAGCTATTCATAATATTTTGTGAATATTTAAAATCTAACAGTATAAAGTATAAAGCATTTAGTTGTATTAATATGTTCTTGTATAAAATATGGATAGTTTTTTAAAATGTCTTACCAGCACATTGACTGGATATTTAGAGAAAATTTACACTTATAATTCTGAATGATTATAGATTCACTATTTGTATCTCAATCATACAGTCTCAACATCCATATTTTATGTACACAGCAACTTCTTCATGTTGATCACACAAGAAATTCTGCCCCAAAGCATCGTTTGTCTTCAGAAATATGCAGAGTTCATGTTCAAGGTAATCAAAAGTCAGAAAGGATTATACCTCCAAACCATAATGATTAAAAATTGGAGGATACATCCCACAATTTCCTTAGAAAAGACAACTCAGCCAATTATGTTGTTCAGGAAGACCAATAGGAAATTTCATTCAACAAATGACTGAAAATTACAATACTGAATAAAATCGTTAACAACTTTGAGAAACAATATTGTCATGGTTCAGCTGCTTGGTGATAGAAAGATATGTTGCTGAAATTCAACTGACTTTGTGCAAATTGGAGTAGTAAGACTATGAACTAATAAATTAGATATCAATGACATTTTATTGTTGGAAATAAAATGGGTGTAATGTTAATAGGCAGCTAACTAGAAATATTTTACCAGAACATTGATTCAAGAGGACAAGTGACTATGGCTAATATTGCACTTGCAAAAGATAGAGATGGCTAGTATTGTATAGATATGTACTATCAAAGAAAATATTTTTCATTTAAACATCATCAACAGCAGCAACGACAACAACATCAACAACAGATTTTCAGGAAAGGGTAAGCAAAAGTTGAAATCTTTCCATTGTTAGTTGCTATTTCTTTAGCCCAAATTCAAATTTGAGAAATTTCTTAAATCCATAGTTATCATTTAAGTGGAAGGTTGCATTCTCTCAGAGGACCAGTGCATAATCTAGAACTTCAATCCTCTCCTAGATTTATGTAAGGCCATTTGTCAGTTTAACTGGACATCAATGAAAACGGGAAAGAAAGTGCACATATATCTTCATATATTTATTTGCAATGACATTGCTTAGAGGAAATCTCCAAATCCAGTAGCCACTGTTACAGTAGGAGCATTTCAGACAGAATGACAAATGAGTCCTAGACCACTAGGAATCTAATACTAGCCTCTTGTTCAGCCATTGTATCTGGTGGGTGGTGGCATCTTTCTTCATGTGTTACCTGCTCATTCACTAAGTGTATTTTTTGAATAGTATATATGTAAATTAGGAACATTACATTGGTTTCTTATTGTGTGGTAAAGATTGTTATGAAAGAAAAGCAATGTAGAAATTTTTGAAGACCACTATTAAAGCAAATTAGAAATAGAAAATATTTTGGATGAATAGGCAATAATTTAATGCTCTCCAAGGCTCATGAAATGTACTGGTTTTCCTTTATTAAGTTGCGATTTACTTGAAAAAGCTAGGCTGATTACACACATAATAAACACTGTGGTAACTTTTGACATTTTCACTGCAGTGATAGCAAATGCATTTGACATTTGTATGTGAGGCTTCAGTAAGTCAACTCTTTTCAATTTGCATCACAAAGGGCTATCAGAGAATATCACCTTCTCACCCTCCTGTCTTTTGACAGAACTCTATTAACTATCTTATGTATTTCTTACATAATTGAAGAATACCTCACTTATCTTTACTTGATGCAGGTGTGTTTCTTACATATCCCTATAACATTCTAGATAATATTGCCCACCCAAAAATACGGACAAGATGAAGCTGGATACAGCGCGTCTCTTGAGGAAAATACTTGTAGGGAAAAGGGAGAGAAAGGCGAGAAATGGATTGAGCCTTGGAGATGCAGCTATGAAAGAAAATAAAGAGGGCTAGGGTGACAAACTTGCAAACTGTAGTGAAAAATGTTTCTTTTTTTTTTTTCCTTTTTTTTCTCCCTCTCGTGTAGTGCAAGTCTTACAAGAAATTAGTCCTTTCATTTCGGATCATTTTTCTCTACGTCTTATGACAGTATATGCATTTAGTGTAGATGAGCCTGCTGTCCTTAGTCGTTGATGGAGAAGAATGAGGATCGTAGCTTCAACAATAATGTGTTGATGCATTCCGAATTCATTATTTTAATAGTGCATTAAATTGAAGGAGATTTTAATTATTCCATCAGCAGAATTAAGTGGTATTTTATATGCCCACTACAGTAATATGGGCTGAAACATTTATCAGAGTTTATATTTCATATTTTTTCTACTAAAACATCCTATGTAGGCTTCTGTTCCTATAGGTTGATTGTTTTGAAAATCAAATTTTTAGAGTTACTTTTATGAGATTAGTATTCTGGAAATGAGACATGCATTGATGTCAACTTACCTTGGATTTGATTCATATAAAAATTGTAATATATTGCATTATGTCTACCTTATTTTATCTTAGTTATAACACCATTATCACGTTATATTTGTAGCAATCCATGAAGCTATCTGAACTCAGGGTTATTCAATGAAACACAAAGTTTGAATGTCTTTTCCGGAACTTTTATCGTCATGAATTAAACAGCAAGTGGTCATTTGTGACACCAGGGGCTCATGTGAGCAACTACCTGAGATGAAGTAATCCAGGCACACAATGATAAATACTGATAGCTATTTGAGGAGATGGCTTGCCATTGATTTGAATATGACACAATGTACATATGTATAGAAACATTGTATGTAACCACATTAATGTGTACAGTTTTTATGCTATTTATAAGTGGATTTGATTAAAAGTGAAAATTCCTCATCACTATTACATATTTCCCTGAGCTTACAGAAATAATATTTTTTTCATTTTTCATGATCTTACAAAGATAATAATTTTTTTTTTATTCCTCACTTTTTTTAGAACTGTTGTAAGGTGTACTATACTGGCCGATCTCACAGAAAGCTAGATGTTTCTGGCCAGATGTGCATGTATGAGAATGTATGCATAAGAAGTTAGTGTTTGTCTCTAAAACCCAAAGATAGAGATGACTCCTTTAATCTTAAAAGAGCCTCAGAAGCATTTTTATTAATATGGTGAGTAAATATGGTAATAACTAAGCAGAACTTTTATTCAAATTAAAAAATAAACATTTTTTCAGTATGATTAATTAAAAACCACCATAAATCATGGCCATAGTTGATAGCTCACCATTAAAGAGTACAAAAATATGGAGAGTGAAAAGAATATTTCAGCATTCTGGATAACTGGTTTCTCTCTTGTACTTCTCCTCAATATAAGTTGGGTTCTTTGTTATCATTGGTATTGATTTTGTTTGTGGTGATAATATAAATCCAAGGAGCATGCACTTGCACGCTTAAATAGACATCATATTTTTTCGCTGACTTTTTAAATTTTTCACAGGAGTTTGCTGCTAAGAGTTTACATTGAATCTCAGCCGAGATTTTGAACTTGAACTCTTTTTAGTGCTGGTATTGCCAGCTCCACCCTTCCTACTGCACCTGACTTATAATTACATCGGCTTACTAAACAACGTATTTGTGTAATAAAATTGTAGTAAAAAGTTTTTATCATGGAAATGCCACTCTTAGATCAGGGATATTCTCTAAGTATTGCATATGTGGATAGAGCAATAAAGAGAAAGGCAAAGAGAGATAGAGAGAGAGATAGAGGGAGATATATATTGAGGCCACTTAGGGCCATATGGTGAGTTCAAGACCTTCCCAAACTGCTCAATGAAACTGTCTCAAAAATAAACAAAAAACTAAAAGTTCAGTCACTAATTGATATCACTCTTCCTTAGCCTACAGAAGAAAAAAGGAAAATGATACTATTGTCTGAAATTTTTCTTTATATATTTATATCTTTTTTAGTAATGGGGATAAAGCCATTGGCCATAGATCATTCGCACTGACCTGAGTTCCTAATTCTTTTTTTTTTTTGGATTTTGAGGTAGGGTTTTGCTACTTTTCTAAGTTTTCCAGGAGGGCTGGGACATGTAATCCTCCTGCCACTGCTTTCCAAAATGCTTTTGCTCCACCTCCCATCCCTGGAAAGAAATAATGTTCTTTTAAACATACAATTAAATGATTTTTTTTTAAGTGGCACATTCTTTGCATTTTGTTTGTGCCTTAGGGTCGATGTGGAGGCGTCAACAAGGAGGTCCAGGAAGTAATGTGCACAGGCTGTGTGCAGTTATAAAGGACAGGTATGTGAACACATAGTCTTAGATTTTTCTTTATTACAGAAAATAGTCTTGAGTTTAAAACGTGTGAATAATACTCTCAAGTTATAAAGACTGAATTGGTATTAAACATAAATATCATGACTGCATAATTATCCCATCCAATTTATTGTTTTAGATTATCTGTATTGCACAATAGAAGTGGAATAGTATGGAAAGATCTTTTATTTTTCTGACTTACACCTAGATCGATAAAATTTAAGTCTGATGCTTTGTATTCTCATAATCACCCAACATGGCTATTGTTGCAAGATGGACAGAGAAGTAGATCATCTAGGCTTAAGCAAGAACCAGCTTTTACTAGTACCAGCACTAGCCCAGGGGAATTAATATCCCAAATCTGAGCCCAGGAAGGCATATATTTCACTTCTTTGTTACCTGTATATGGTAGAAGAACTGTGATTGGCTACTTTAAAGTTGATGGGCAGTGAACCTAAAAGTTGCAGGCTAAAGTTACAAGGCAGTGCTTGACATTACAAGGAGTGATAAAGTGCCCGTGTTTGTTGATGTCTTGTTACTGACAATGTCATGATGCCTTCACACTGATAAGGCCAAGCTCCCTCTTTTCTTTGCTCTAGTAGAGGAAAGCCCAAATCTATACCACACTATAAAATAAGAAACGTATTCAATTATTTTATAAGGAAATAAACATGCAAAGGCAAAACTGTTTTAAATATAACTCAAAATCTAACTCAACAGATTTTTTAAAAAATATTCTATACATTATACTCCCTACTTATATTCCCAAGAAACTAGAAATCATGTAGAAGTAAGAGAAGTTATACTGGATAAGATCAGGGCTTACTTTGTCAGGGTTAACAACAATTTCATACTGTTTTTGAGATACGTATATTCCTTAAAATCCTGGATTTAATGAGATAGAGAATGCACAACAATTTTGCATGTTAGACAGAGCTGGTCTCTGTAACATTTACAAACATGTCATATCATTCCTTCTGAGTACTGATATAAAGCAGCATCATTGTTTAATAATTTTACTTTTTATTAAAGTTGGCTACAGTCTAAGATATTGAAGCATTTTTTTTGTACAACTTGAAGATTACCAACAACCTTTACTTTAAAACTACTAAGACCCGCGTCGGCTCAATGCAATGAACAAAGTAGCCATCTCTCTGATCACATTTGCAAGTGAACAGTATACGATGCTGTCTCCAACAGGAATATGTAGAGAGCTGATGGAAGAGTGCAATACGGACAACTATCGATTAAGAAAACCAAATATAGGTAGCAAAAGAAAAAAGAGTAATGACATGGCTGTAAATGAGTGCAATGAGGTGTTTCAGACATATAATTTCAAGAGAGTGTGGACCCCTTTATTATCCTTAAAATACTATATACTTAAAATTGAGTTTATTCTTTAAAATACAAGCTTTTAATAAGTATCAGTACTCTAATATTCTGGTTAGAATTTAATTTTTGGTGTTAAAAATTCTAAGGATTAGTAGAATGAAATCATCTACAAAATTAAGGAAAATCACATTATTCCTTTCAAAGGTTTGTTGAAAGTAATGACCATTGCCATACCTAGGAGCTGTTTTGTAGAACCCTGTATTTTACTTTTATTATTTTTCCTACAATTATCATAGAATATATTTCAAATGAAAAGTTTTATCTGTATTAAAATCACAATTAAATTCTGATTAAAATAATCTTCAGGTGGAGAACTTGTGAGATTTTATCTCATTAATTTTAGCTGAACATTAAAAATGTAAAATAAAACTTATTTTTTGATTTTGCTTCTGCTGCATTATGATGAGCATAGCAACATATTCACTATCATATAATAGTAATAAAACATACCAATATATTTAGTGCTTTTACATCTTTTGTCATCTGGTGATATTGTTTATCTCCAACACAGATTATAGCTCCTCCATTCCATAATTTTAAATACTGTATTTACCTAATTATTTTAGACTTGAGTTTTAGTCCTGATTTTCTTTTGAATCTGGAGCCTCATGCACCACAGGAAAGGACAGACACTTGGCGCTTGAAATGGAAGGGTGTGTGATAGTTTTGACCTTCCTCTCTGAAATGGCTCTGTCTCACCATGATGAATAAAGACAGTTTGCTTTCCAGCTCTGGCCTTGCCATGTGGTTTCACCATTGTCAGCCGCTGCCCTGTGATTGTGATTTTCTGAAATTGTCATTTAAAAATATATCTTTCCTCCCTAAACATTGTGAATATCAAATATTCTCTCTCAACAAGGAGATAGTAACTAAGACAAAAATTGGTACCAAAAAAGTGGGAACATTGCTGTGACCTTACATGACAGTTGGTTGAGAAGATTTTGGAACTGGCTTGTGGGAGGGATTTGGAAAAAAATTTAGGAAGATTGCAAGAGGAACCGTGCTGTGCTCTGAGCTGAGGTTGTTGGGGAATTCTGGCTGGAGCTCAAAAGACCAGCGTTTATAAAAGTGTGCATTGCAAATCCTGGGTTTAAGAAGTTTTTGATGGTGAAAAGAACTGTACTAGTAATTGGTCTAAATATCACGAGTGCTATGCTGTGGAAGAAAGCCTACTGGCAGTTTGCCTATATACAGAGACTATCTGAAAATGATATTAAGGGCAGTGGACTATTTAATATTGTAGAGAAAATCTCAAGACAGCCCAATGTTCGCGCTGCTGCATGGCTACTGTTTGCAACTTTTAGCTAACTTTATGGTGAAACACAAGAAAATGGCAAGAAGCAATGATATAAATAGTTTGCAATTTGCCAGACTGAAAGGGCCTGCAAATGTGGGGCTAAAGAGCAGGGAGAAGGCAATGAAATTAGTATTAAAAATAATCCAAGCACTTAGAAAGAACACTATTGAAACGATGGCTGAGAGCATATGAAGAATCAACAATTTACCAATTAAAAGATGGAGAGACAAAGGACCTTCATCAGAGACTAGTACCCCAATGGAATCATGTGGAACCAAAGAGAAAAAAATGTTAGTTGGAGTTCAACCACTTAAGAACTCAAAGGCTTCTACAGCGTTTGTCCAAGGGATTTACCCGGCTCATGCCAGTGATAGACCTTAGCAATGTGTACACAGTCCTGAACTTATAAGCTTGCAGAATGCAAGAGCAGTTGGTTTATCAAGGTTTTCATCCAGACTCCAGAGGGAGATCTTAGAGTCTAGTGAGTGTGGCCCAGGGTGCGCAGTGCATGAAGTTGTGAAGAAGCCTAAAGTGCAGTGAAAATGTTTGGAAATTTAAAGATGTCAGAAATGTAGGTTGTACACTGAGAAAAGCAGCAGGTT
The DNA here is from genome assembly GCA_004027205.1 of Ctenodactylus gundi. NCBI lineage: Eukaryota > Metazoa > Chordata > Mammalia > Rodentia > Ctenodactylidae > Ctenodactylus > Ctenodactylus gundi. Next base: position 778,585 of record PVKB01000390.1, read on the forward strand.
GTGAGTAGATCAAGCCCAAGGGAGAGAAGATGGAGGTTTCATCTCATGGCAACACTGTAGGCATGAGGCCACCCAAACTTTTTGGAGTTAAAAATCTCACTGCATTTTACTCTGCCACAGTTTCTCCCCATGCCTTAGAAGGAATTATAGGATTCAAGCCTAGCCCTGCTGGATTTGTAATTTGATTTGATCTAATTGCTTCCTGTGATCTCATTTCTCCTTTGGGAAATGGGAATATTTACCCTGTGCCATTGTATGTTGCAAGATTTTCACAGCTTTCTACCAAGACTTTTCCCATGCATCTCAGTGAAGATTTTGGACTTGAACTCTTTTAGCAGTGCTGGATCTGTTAAGACTTTGACAACTCTTAGAGAAGGACTAAGTATATTTTGCATAGGGAATTATATATGATTCTTTTAGGGTCAGGGTCCAAATATTCTGGTTTGGACCTGGAGTGTCCCTCAAAAACTTTATGCACCTACAGATTCTGTGTACTGCTGGAAGATGGGGACTGAAAGGGTGGATATTTGGAGGCTGACCTGGGGTGGAGGTGATGTGTTAGCTTGTGCTTCCTCCTGCGTCTGTCTTTGTTCTGTCATGTTGTGAGGAGCTCTCCCCCTGGCTAAGGACACACCTTTTGGTTCCACTCTTTCCATATATTCACCCTTTAAATGGACTGTGACCTTCTGAAACTGACTTAAAATAAATCTTTCCTCCCTAAAATTGTAGATGTTAGGTATTCCACTCCCACTCAAGAAATGGAAAAGACAAACAACATAAGATTTAATTCACATTCTCACTGTTCGAATCCACCTAAATTCAAATTTATTTGACAAAATGGTTTTCTACTTATATTTAAAAAATGAAATATTTCTTTCCAAAGACAAAAAAGCAGAGCTGTATTCTACATTTAGAAGTATATCTAAAGTTTTCTAAAGGCATCCAACTCTTACAGAACAGCACAGGGAGTAGTAAATAACTATCAAACAAGTAATGTTACCTTCTTAAGCACTATAATCATTTACTTCTTAATGTATTTTCTCTATCTCATTTGTTATTCTATCATAATTTTTGAAATAATTTATTTTCAGTAAAATAGCCCTGTGATTTTCATAAAAAAATGAATGCTCTGTTATAACATTGGTAATATTTTATTAGGTAGTTTGAGATACTAATTGAAGTGTTCAAACATGAGAAACACAAAATGAAAATAAAGTCTTGCTCTATTTTGATATTACATGTTATTTGAATGTACTGTGACTATTAAATTGAAAATCAGTGGTAACTCAGATAGTGAAATATATGACCCGAGTAAGGTTGTATATGAATGGGACAATTTTATCATAGTGTCAATTGAATTAGTGTGCATATATTGGCAATCCAAAATATTTGTTATTTTCTCAGAAAAATTTTACTCAAACTTCCAAAGATTTTCTCTGACTCAGATTTTACCTTTATATTAGATCCAGAGACTGTAAGTGTGTACTCTTTTACTTACTCTGAATAATTAATATTTTAACTCTATTATAAGGTATTATTGGGACCAGTTGACTCGCTGCATTTCATTATTTTGTCTTCTAGTTAGGTTGAAGAAACCAACTGCCTCTTGACTCATATTTCTCATAAGTTATTAATTCCACTGCAAGTAAAATGATTTTTCCAAATCTAAAATTGTTTTCATCTTTTTTGTACATAGAAGACAGTAGATTTTTTTTTAAAAAAATGCTTTTCAACTTTCATTGGGTTCAATTAATATTACATGTAATTATATTGAAGAAAAAAACCTTAAATATCCTCACATAATTCTCTCAAATTCTGTCTTTCTGTCTCTAATTCAAGATTGAATAGAAAATCTGGCAGCAATCCACAGGCAACTTCTTCCAAAATCAGCTACAATAGAATGGGTTGGATAGAAATAGCACAGTTGAGTTTAGGTTGGCACTTAGCACGTTCAACTAGGACTATATTTGTGACACGATTCACTGGGCCAACTGCCCAGAGTAGCTCTGTGTCTGGCTTCCCAGTTTCAGAATATGGAAAAGAGTTCATGACCACTATTCTTTGTAAACCCACATTTCTGAAAATTATATTTCTCTGTTTAAAAAGGCTGTGAGATAGCCAGATGTGTGTATTGGGGAAAATCAACCATTTTGTGAAAAGGCTTTTGTGCACAATTTCTAAAAACTCCTCGGTATCACTTGAATTAGTTACACATTGCTTTCTGGCAGAGTGATTTCTGTATTTCTACATTTGGCTAAAAATGATCAGCATTCAAACCCTGTTCAAAGATTCTACAAATATATCATCAGTGCAATTGTGCTTTATTAAATATGCTGTTAGGAAAACTATGTGGTATAATGGAAATAATCTGAACTTTGTGTCAGAGAAATCTGGTTATGAATTCAGTTTCCATCACATTCTTGCTGTGAAAGCATGCACGAACTTATTAACGGAATTTTCCAAGACTTAATTCTCTAACCATCTGAAAAATGTTCTCACCAGAGGCGATAATGACTGTAAGCTAGCCTATGAACACCCTGAAAGCATTCTCCCTAGAAGATAATGACTGTCATTGTGCCTGTTTTCAGAAAAGGAAGTTAAACATTATATCATTTCTTTTTGACAAAAACAAGCAAGTGGCCAAGTTCTTGTTTAGTATAGGAAATGTGACTTCCAAACATCAAATAATTTTAAGTAGTGCTCTGTCCCCCAGGGTCACATTTCTACCATTTGGTCTGATCATCATCATCTGCTTTAATGTCATTGAGATTATTCTCTTAGGTGTCATATTCGTTGAATTATAATATCAACATCATTGTCATCAGCATTATGAGCAGATATTCTTGAAAATTTAGCTCTATTTATACTAAAACACTAATGTCTCATAGTTGTGTGAACTTGGGTAAGTCACAATTTTTTAAAATCCTCGTTTTCTCATTGGAAATGATATGTTAATATCCATCGTAGTGTCACTGCTAGGTCTGAAAATATTTGAATATGATATATAGAATGGAGAGCACACACAGTGACTGTAAAATATGATCAAAAATAATTTGAACAATTAATGACTGCATGAAATATGACTTTTGAAGACTATTCAGCTTTACTGAGTGCTGAATACATTTTTCTACTTGCTTTAGAACAGAGTTTTAGGTTCGTTTCTACAATAAAATGCATGGAATTCAGTCTATTTTCAGGTAATTCAAATGAATTAACTAGAAGTCACAAATTGTGAACTGAATTGAACGTTTTTGCATTAATACATTATGTATTCATTTACAAGGTATAACTGGTCTAAGCCTCATTTTCCTCACCAACATTTTTCAGAACGTCAAATATAGCACTTTATACTTATCTCCAAAACTAAAAAGATTATATCACATTTACAAAATATGTTAACTGAAAACCAATCTTAAGTTAACCTTATTTGGATTAACTAACATTTTTGGTAATCTTTTCTTAATAGTTATGGCTCTAATTAAATTAATATTTTAGATGGGAGTGAAAAAATGACTAGGTATAACTTCTGAGGTAACTACGCGACTTCCGAGTTTTAATAATCTTTGTAAAAGTTTTTAATATTGTCTTTTAATACACGAAGAAATATGACCATACATTTTACCACAAATGTTGGTGTTCTTATAAATTGTCACAGATCAGAAAATTCGATGAGAAATATCAATAGCTTTCTCTGCAAATGAAAAGGTGAACTATTAATAATATTAATAACTAGAATTCACAAAACGCACCAGTCTAATGGATAGAATAAAATGCTTCATTTTTCTAATAAGAAGTATTTAGTCTCCATTTAACCACATGTTCTTAATGGGAGCAGCGCTGATTGAGTACTTTGACCCTTTGTACATTGCTTCTTTTGAAGCCAAATTTTACTTGCTCTCTTTCTCATTAGTTTCTCTTTAAAATTGATTCATATTCAGAAGTGAAGGTGCAAAAACCTGGACATTCATTTAGATGATGAATTAAAAAGAAACATTTCTTTCAGCCTGAAAAAAATGATACACTAACCTATTAGCCACTCAATGTTGGCTAAGAATGAGTTGTGATTCCCAGAAGCGTGACTCGTCTTCCTAGGGATGATGGAATTACTATTATGATTAGACATCCTTCAATCTAAAATGTGCTCATGACACTTGCTTAGAGTCTTTCCACTTATAATTTAAAAGAACGTGGGAAGTGATTTACTCATTTTTAATATTTTCACCAACAGACAGAATAAAGCAGTTTCTAAAGAATATATGTGTGTGTGTGTGTATGCGTGTGTAATATATATAATACACATATATGTATTATATTTGTATATGTATATATACACATTATATCATACATATTAATATTATATATAATATAATATATAACATATAATATATACATACATATACGCATACATATATGCACATATATACACATATACATATATGTATATACACACATACACATATATATGAATGTATACATATATATATATATATATGTTTCTATATACATACATATACACACACATACACATAAATATATATACATTCTGAACTTCTGAAACTGTGAGCTAAATTAAACTTTACTCCAGTAACTTGTGCACCTTGGGTATTTTGTCACCGCAATGAAAAAGCAACTAAGTCAGTGATCTCATGATTTCGGTAATTGTATCATTTTCTTTTCTAGATAAAAATAAAGTATGATAATTAGTGAGGGACAAGTGAGTGCTAGAGCTCTCCCCAAAGCAGCAGAAGCAAATGCATAACGAGAACTTGACACATGAATTTGCATCAGCAAGTAGACTCAATACACAACTAAGTTCGTATTTTGAAAAAAATAGTCTCAGTCAGTTGGTAACTCTGAACAGCACCTTCCATGGAAGGGTTATTTTAGATTATTGTGACAATATTTTGAGATAGTTTTTTTTTTTTTTTGTACCACAGGTGGGACGAAAATTTGAGATAATTTTTAGTTTATGTTATAATCTGATCATGTGAGAACATTAATATTGTCTAGATGCCAGGCAGAGTGTGGGATCCAGACCCAGTGTATCATCTCAAGAGAAAAACTATTGATTCATCTGACTAGTTTAATATTATTCATAGAAAATAAGGGCTCCTTAGAAGTGTTTCCCTAAAACCACATATCTTGAATACCATTTAAATGGGAAAATTTTTGTATCTTATACACTATGCTAATTCACAAACTGTCCCTCCATCCCTCAATCTTTATAATTGGTTCCACAAGGTCCACAGACACTCAAGTCCTCAGATGATCATGTCCCTTATATAAAGTAACGTGCTATATGGGTATTTCATATTTATTATGCTTCATGAAGTAAATATACTGCTATGTAAAAAGCTGCCATATCCTTTTGTTTAGGAAATGATAAGGAAAAGAAATCTCAACATTTTCAGTACAAGTGGGTATTTATATTTCACATATTGATTGGCAGTTATTTGAATCCATAGATGGTGAATCTATGGGAATAGCTCACTGTACAGATGATCAGAGACACTTGAGACATTTGAAAGATATACATGTGTGTGTAATTATATAAACACATATTATAATTATACATACATAAGTATAATCCAACAGCAAACATGAGCAAAATAATTCTGGATTTTATCCTAAAACTAATTAACATTCATATGGAACTATACTTGGTGCTAACGTTTCAAAAATAAAATCACAAACAATACATTTCCAACCCCTAGATTCTTCAGTATGGGTTTCTAAAAAGGTACTAATTTCTTATATTGTGAAGATTGCAGTGCCACAACTTTAATATAATTCATTAACTTTGCCAATATAACAGTCTTTCCCCAAAATGTTTCTTACAACTCATTTCTCACAACAGAATCTAATTCAAGACCAATTAAATTTTGTTTTTATATGCTTCCAGACTTTTACAATACCAAATTTCTTTTTGTTAGAGTTCTAATTTATGTAAGAGAACCTATTTATCTCAATTCCCTGCTTTGGTGATGTTTAATTACCCCAATATGCTTTCTTTAATTATTGTAAATTGAGAATTCAAGACCAAATGTTTATGATTCCCCTAATGGTTGTTTCTTTGGCATTACACATGGCAATCAATGTTTACATTTTCCTTCAGTGTTACATGTTATCTGGTCACTTCAATATGAGTATCATTGAGATGATACAATTAATTAAGTTGATGAGAACTAGTTTCGTCCATTTTGTATTTAAACTCTTCCTGCTACCACATTTTATTTTTAACATCATAGGATAATCCAACACCTACCCTCTATCAGAAAAAATATCAGATGCCATTTAATGACAGATATTTCTAATACCAACTGGTTACACCAGGAATTGAGACAGAATGATTTTTTAAATAAATGTAGGATAAACTATAGAAGTTAGCTTTGTATCCAAAGTAAAGCATTCTCAGATTAGAGAACAATGACATTTATCTAGGCTACTTATTACCCACTGGACAGAAATAATAATGCTATTTTGACTTTGAATTCTTCAAAATTATCTAATAATTGTTAATCTTATCAACATCTTTCTACCTTTTTTGATTTGTGATTAAGGATTTGTGGGGAACCATGTGTTTAACTTGGTCCACGATGTCTGGCATGTCTGGGTCGGCCTGCTCTGTCCCGGATACTGAAGGAGAAAGCTTCTTGCCCAGTAACCCCCTGTTCCCAAAAACCGAGCCCCCTCCTTCCCTTGTCTGTGCCTAACCCAAGTTTACACCCAGCTTGGCCATGACAGAGTGCAAATAGCAAAATGTTATGTACTTCCTTATCTGCCTTGTAGCTTAACAGAATGTTTGAGGTTATAGTGACTTGACTAGAGCTTGCACAAACCGCTGCTGTGAAAAGTC